>PVIW01013611.1:0-26706 GCA_004026585.1 Noctilio leporinus | reverse complement strand
TTCCCCCAGACCACTGAAGGCCTATTCACTGTATTCATATATTTGGTTCTGTTTTGCTTGTTGTTAGTTTTGTTCATTATTGTCCTGTAATGGGTGAGATCATATGATATTTGTCCTTCACTGACTGGCTTATTTCACTAAGCATAATACTCTCCAGTTCCATCCATGTTGTTGCAAAGGGTACAAGTTCCTTCTTTCTTTCTTCTGTGTAGTATTCCATTGTGTAAATGTACCAAAGTTTTTTGATCCAATCATCCACTGATGGGCACTTAGGCAGTTTCCAGCACTTGGCTATTGTAAATAGTGCTGCTATGAACATAGGTGTACATAGGTTCTTATGAATTGGTGTTTCAGGATTCTTTGGGTATAGTCCAAGTAGTGGAATTGCTGGATCAAAAGGCAGTTCCATTTTTAGTTTTTTTAAGGAAACCCCATACCGTTTTCCACAGTGGCTGCACCAGCCTACATTCCCACCAACAGTGCACGAGGGTTCCCTTTGCCCTTCATCCTCGCCAACACTTGTTGTTTATTGATTTGCTGATGATTGCCATTCTGACAGGTGTGAGGTGGTATCTTATTGTGGTTTTAATTTGCATCTCTCTGATGACTAGTGATGTTGAGCATTCTTTCATAGGCCTCTGGGCCCTTTGTATATCTTCCTCAGTGAGTTGTCTGTTCAGGTCCTTTGCTGTTAGCAGAAATTGTTTTTCATACAAAGCCACATATTAATCCCATTATCATGAAAACTAACATTGTACATTAAAATCTTTTTGCTTCCTACACCAATCATCATATTTTCAGAGTCACTTGTCATAATGCATGTCTTTACATTGTACAAGTATATTTATGCCAAAGTCAAGTTCACTATTTGTGTGTGTTTTAAATTGATTCTAGATAGAGGGGCAGGGAGGGAGTAAAATAGGGAGAGAAATATCAATGTGAAATAGAAACAGCAATTGGTTGCCTCTTGCATGCACACTGAATAGGGACCAAACCTGCAACCTGGGCATGTGCCTCACTGGGAATCAAACTGGCAACCTTTCACTTTGCAAAACGATGCCCAGCCAAATGAGCTACACTGGTCAGGGTCACTGTTTATATTTTTAATGTTACCTTGAGCTTCTATTGTTTTCCATTATTGCTTTTACACATGAATGAACCACTTTTGAGGCATTAATACATTTTGGAAATTAAAGATAAAATACAAAAAATGGTAAACATTAAACATGCAATATTGACTACAAACATTGACAAGAGCAAATGACAAGATACAATATCTTGTTCACTGAATGTTACCAAGATGAACCATTGCTACATTCTTTGTAGTATATGCACAGCCTCACCTATTTACACAACTATTGAGATTCCTGGGGGGAAAACATAATTAGGAATAACCCTGCAATATGTCACACAAGCTCTGGCATGGAATGTAAATACATTATAATACCAGATATAAAACCATTATATAGATGGAAAAACTGAATCTTAGAGAAGCAAAGAAACTTACCCAAAGTTTCACAAGTGTGAATCAACCCTAAGTTGCACAAGCTGGGCAATTAGCTGTTTCACTGAGACATCAAGATAAGTGTCATCTTCTTTGGCATTGATAATGAATGACTGAAAGAAAGGAGGATATTTAGCTTGGGAAACATTGAAGCCTGGCTGGGAAGTAAGAATGGCAGAGGCAGCTATGTTCGGATATGTGAAGGACATTCCTGAGAATAAGGAGCAGTCCTGTCTGGTTGGTTGTCCTGAGGGCAGAACGTGGGTGTGTAGGAGAAAGTTACAACATTCTGTCAAGGAACAACATTCTGTCAAGTGGAATCCTGAGCCTGCTGAGGCAGAGAGCTCCTAGGTCCCTCCCAGTTCACTTGGAAACTGGGTGGGAGTGCTTGGCAGGAAGGCTGAAGAAGAGGTCCTACACCAGGTGGAGAGGGTGGCAACAGGTGATCTGATTTTCTAGTCTGAGTCTGATGAGGGTCTGGAGGCAGAAGGGCTGATGAAGTGGGACAGATGGAGTCTAGGCCCCTCTGCACCTGACACTCTTGGTGCCTTGAGTTGGCTCTGTCTCCTGGCTTCCCAGCTACAGCCCTGCCTGTTTCCCTAGTGGCCAGGTCGAGCCTGTGATGTTCAGGATGGGGTTCTGGGATCTCTGCTTCCCAAAGACATGTGGGCTGTTTCTCCTGCAGCAGTCAAGGTCCTAAGTCCACATTTTGGGCCCTTTTCCTGCCCAGCTTCTTGAACTTTAAGTTGCCCCTCTGGGAGTAAGAGAACAGACAGAATGGGCTCACGTTGCCTTGAGCTTTGGCTCTTAGTGTTATTACCTCTGATTAGATCTGGGAAACACTGTTCACAGTTAAGAGGTAAGAGGGTGAATTTCCTTCAGGTTAAGAGCCTGGGTGCCTTCTCACATTCTGTTGTAAATGGGAAAGAAGAGAGTAAATGACCTGTTCAAGGTCATAGTAAATTAGTAAATTAGTATGTAATGAGTTAATGACAAATCCAAAATAATTAAATATTACTTTGTTCCTGGCCCAGGATTCTCACTATCTATTATCTATCTTTCTTTCTTTCTTTCTTTCTTTCTTTCTTTCTTTCTTTCTTTCTTTCTTTCTTTCTTTCTTTCTTTCTTTCTTTCATCTATCCATATATCTACATATCATAGCCAAACCTGTGTTTGATTGAAGAATAGAGAACATATTGAGTAACAGTTATGTTATGTTGCTTCAGGATCATATATCTGAAACTGGCTATGCTCATTCTAGCCTCCAAATCTTTACTTATTTTGTTCCCTTGCATGGAATATCTTCTCTCCTTCATTTACTGCCTTTTACATTTTCCACCCTAACATATCTAACCATTATTCAAGATCTAGTAGTTCTGTTCACTTTTGACTTCTTGAGGTCTCTGAGCCCACTTACGTGGCCCTATAGTACATTTTGTAATGGAACCCAACAGTTTGCTTTATCTTCCCAATAGATAGCAAAGACTAGGTCTCAGGCTCTTGTGTCAACTATGATCCATTTTTACTGAGGCTGCATCTCAATTAATTGCTCAGAAAATCCAGATTATATTCCAGTTGATAAGCAGTGGATATAGTACAAGCCAGTCAAACAGCTAGCCACATAGCTGTATATTTTTGTTGAAATCACATTAAAATGACTTAAGATGTATAGCATAGCCCTCACATTTAGCCTGAGGTCATCTGTGCTTTTTAAACCTCACTAAGGCCTCTCCCAGCAGCCCCTTTATGGGTAAACTTGGCCATCCCTATACTAGTCATTGCAGTCATTACAAAACAAGAAGAAAATACTACAAATTTTGCTTCCAGTTCCACATGGGAAAAATGTCTGTAACCTCCACTCATTGTTGTCAGTCTGGTTCTAGTTCAGGCATTGCCCCTTTTTATAGTCATCCCAGCCTCCTTTAGATCAGTCCTTCAGCCCAATCTGTCCATAACTCTCTCCCACCCTCTCCTCTCCTTTGCATCCTCCCACTCAAACCTCTGTCAGCAGCTGCCAGTAGAGGGAACCCTGAGAACCAAGTAGGAATTTTCCAGATACTTCACCTTTTCCTCACTGTTAAAAAATGTGTTTTGCTCACTTGAAATGATTGGATTCTTCTTGTCCTCAGTGGTGCTGGGTGGATGAGGCACTTATCCTAACCAAACCAAAGAGGTTCACAGCCTGAGAAAAATGTAGCCACCCCTATCTCTGGGAATCCTAATATATATAAATTGTAATAATCTTCTCAGGCCCTTTTTATACAGTGACCCAAGATATTTATTTCCTTTCCTGTTCCTTTTATTCTTGGAAACAGGGTTGCTGGACCATTGCTTGACTCCTGTTGTCCTTCTCACTTACTCATGCTGTCTGAGGAAGAACATGTGTAGCTTGGACTGGGACATGTTGATCTAATTGAACTTCATTTGCTCTGTGCCTTGGTCACTCCCTTCCCTCAGTGGAGACCTACCATGCACAGAGTGGAAACTTTTCCTAAGGTTTCACAGGTTCTTCTTTTGTTATGTCACCTGATGTAGTCTATTTCTTTATGTATCCCAAGACTCTTCCTGCTAAGCCCTGACCACCTCCAGGCCTCTTATTGGGGTAAATGACAGATATCCAATGGACTTTGTAGTTCATAGCTCACATGAAGGAAGGTAGACATCTATTTATATAATGCCATACTCACATACAATCTAGGAGTCATGGGCATTTTAGCACTGGCAGGACTAAACCTTAGTTGCTTCATACACCCTTAGGGGAGATTACTCTCACTAACCTGTGAGTGTGAAGCTAAGCTACATGGAATCTGAGCTTTAGCCTCTGAACAAAAGACTTGGGATATTTTCTAAGTTTAATTTTAGCATCTAAACTGTGTTGTTAAGATAACAGGACATTTCCATATCCATTGCCTCATTTGATCTTCATGTGACAATCTGTTGAGATAAATATTATTCCTGCCCTGGCCAGTTTGGAGTAGTTGATTTGAGCATTGTCTTGTAACCAAAAGGTAGCAGGTTTGATTCACAGGGAGGCAACTATTGATTTTTCTCTCTTGCATTGATGCTTCTTTCTTTCCCTTTAAAATCAATGAAAAAAAAAGTACTCCAGTGAGGATAAAATAAATATTTTTATCCCCATTTTCCTATGTGAAAAATGCTAAAGCATGACAATAACATTAATAACTAACATTCATCAAGCATTTGCCATGTTCTAAGCACTATGTATGCATTAATTCCTATTTTCCTTATATTGACCTTATGGCCTATTTATTACAAGTATCATAACTTTAAAGATTAGGAAACTGAGACCCAGAAAAGATAAGGGACTTGCCCAAAGTCACAGGGCCAGTAAGTGGTGGTATCTTCTGTTGAACATAGGCAGCCTGGCTCCAGAGCCCACATATGTAAACACGATGCTATTAGACTTAAAAGATTGAAAGATCAACTCATTCATTCAAAGCCACAAAAATTGTTAAATGATAGATATTAGGTTAAGCACTAGGTTTTCTGACTCTAAACTGTGTGCTCTTTTCACTATGTATTCATTTATTCACTCATCTAATAAACATTTACTAAAAAGTACTATGTGCTAAGCACTGTACTAGGCACTGAGCACAAAATTGCTGCCCATAAGGAATACACAGGCTAGTAGAGAAAATAAACAGGTAAACAAAAAACAAAAGAGCATGATAATTAAGAGCATAGCTTTCATGCTCAGTGTATTTGTGTTAAAATCACAACATCACTAAATATTATCAGCACAACCTGAACCTTGATATCCTCATTCATAAAATGGAGATAATATCAGTACATACCTAATACAATTGTCATGGTGAGAAGTGAATGGATTGATAGATGTAATAAACTTAGAAAGGTACCCAGCACATAATAAGTGTTGTATGCTGCCATTGTTTATTATTATTATTATCTCTATTCCATGATAAAGTGCAAATGGCTAAGAGAAGGTCTTAAACCAGTGTTTGAGGAAGAACCAGAGGATACTTGGATAGATTGGATAGAGGCCCAAGAAGAGACGGGTGGGGGCCAAATCATGCAGGGCCTTGAATGCCATACACTATGCCAAGCTATATAGCAGAATAGGATTGTAGCAGGGTATCAGAAGCCGTGAGTGACAAACCCCTACATTTCTGCTATTTAAAGGAAGAATATGTTGAGTGATCAACCTGTGCATGTGGTCTAGTGCCCCCAGCATGTAGCAAATCTTTTTTCCTCAGCTCAGGTTCATAAGATTGAATAGCTGTGTCTGACCATATGAACTTCTGGTCTGTTTTGAAAGAAACTGAACCTTCCCTCAGTTGTTAGCAGCCTTTTGCTCCACCTGGCAATAGCAACAGGTCATCATGTCCTCATATAACCCCTATAGCCTCAGGCAGTGACCCAGGAATAATCAGGCTGCTGGGCAATGTCCTTTGAAGCTGATTTCTATAAAGTAAGAATTTGGGGTGGGTGGTAAGAAAATGTGTGTAACATTGCACTGGGCTGCTGAGTACTGTGAGGCCAAAGGAACCAGACACATTAAGGATCTACCTAGGAGGTCTTACAAACAGCTTGAAATGTTTCAGTCTGCCCACAAGGATTTTTTTAAATATAAAATAAATTGCAACTTGGGCCAAACAGGCCAGTGTCAGTTGTAAGGCCAATGTAGTTCTTTGATTGTTTGTTTCCCATCTTCCCTTTTTTCAAGATCACCCACTTAAGCTGCTAGGCCCTGGGGAGCCTGAGAAGAAAAATAACAATTACTCTTCATATTTGTGCAATGGTCTATGATTTATAAAGAATTCTCATATTCATTGGATTCTAAAGTACCTCTGGAAAGGAGGCATAAAAGCATTTGCTTGGTCATCATTTGCTATTTTACAGTTGAACAAATCAAAGCAAAGAGAGAGGACACATCCCCAGAGTCACACAGCTAGTGAATAGAGGAGCAAGAACTCTGAATTAGCTTTCTAGACTGTGTAACTAATTACCACCAATTCAGCAGCTTACAACACCACACATTTATCTCATAATGACTTTAATTGAAGTCAGGACATGACTTAGATGAGTCCGCTGCCTAAGGTGTTGCAAGACCACAGCCAAAGTGTTGGCCAGGGCTGGGCTCTCATCTGGTGGCTCAACTAAGGGACATTCTGCTTTCCCACTCATGTGGTTGTTAGCAGGATTCAGTTCCTTGTGGTCGTAGGATTCAGGGCAGCTTGTTCTTCCAAGCCAGCAAGAGGAAAGAGAGCACGTCTGCTAGCAAGATGGTGTCATATAAAACATAGTGTTAACATGAGATGATATCATCTTTGCCATATTCCATTGGCTAGGAGCAAGTCCTAGGTTACATCCCTACTCAAGGGGAGGGAATTATGCAAGGGCATAAATGCCAGGAAGTGGAGATTATGGTTGCCACCTTAAGGGTCTATTTGCCATAGCCTCCAATTTAGCTTTGTCTGTTTCCAAATTCAAGGATCCTTCCACTGGATCACACTATTACCCTAGGGAAGCAAGATATCCACTCCTAAATGTATTTACACCAACTTAAAGAGACATGCTGTGTTTTATTTATTTTGCCTTTGTGGCTAGGTTCCATTAGTTTGATCCCATTAGTTTGATCCCATGACTATTAGAGATGTGGCCTTGGAGGAAATGGGTTAAATTTCCCAGCCAGGACCAGAAAGCTGTCTGTGGATGGCTTTTAAATTTTAAATTTGCCTGAAAAGAAGCCCTGCAGGTCTCTCCAGAGGCCTGTTCTTCATTGACAATAGAGGCTAGGGCTACCCAAACTATATATTCCTTTCACTCATTCAGGAAGTCATTCAACAAGTATTTATTTATTGAGCATTTCTTTGTATAAGGCACAGTTCTAGGCACCAGCAATACAGAGATCAGCATCCCTATACTAGAGAACTTCACAGTGGAGTGAAGACTCAGGCAAGACAACAATCAGTGGTCTATAGAACCACTTTAATCAACATGTGTACTGAGCTTCTGAAACTGTCTGAAGGGGTCAGAAAAGAGATATGCTTACTCAAGATTTCAAACCCAAGGCTTCTGTACCAACCAAATGAATCAAACAGGTGAATGCAGGGAGTGGTAAAAATTATACTCAACTAGAAGGCATTTTAATTAAAAAAAAGTAAACATACCATGTGGTCCTAATAAAACATAGCCTGCAAGCTGCCCATTTGTGATCCCAGCTTAGACAAAGGAGGTAGTGTTTATGCTAAGATTTAAATGATAACAGCAAACATATATAGGTTGCTGTGTACCAGATATGCTTATAAACAATTTAAATGTATTAACATTTAGTCTACATGGCAAATCTATTAGGTAGGTAATTTTATTAGCCATATTTAATAGATGGAGAAACAGAGACCCAGAGGAATGATGTATTTTTTCACACAATAACTAGAGCGGGAATTTAAACTCGGGAAGTCTGGCTTCAGAGCCTATGCTCCAAACTACCAGATCCTCAGCCTCTGCTGAAAGATGATTGTTTGAAAGCTGATGAGAAAGCATACCATACAGAGGGAGCAGTATGTGCAAGATGGAAGCCTGGAGATTCTGAGAGATTCCAGGGTCCGCAAAAAGTATAGTATTTTTGGAGCAGCAAGTGTACATTTTAGGGTACTCGAGGGGCATAGGTTAAGCAGGGTAAGGTGATGGGTAAAGAGAAATGAGGTTAGACAGAAATGTCGATGAAGTACTTGCATGCCATGTAATGGTCTTATTTGTTCCTTGGATAGACAATTCATTAAGCAAATGCTTACAAGGGCTTGTGCTGAGTAATGAGCTAGATCTAAGCACAAAATATTTGGGAGGAGTTTTCAGAGAAGGAGCATTGATTTCAGCATAAGGGAGTCTGGGAATACTTCCCACAAAAAAAATTATTGTATTGATCCAAGTCTTGAAGGACAAGGAGACTTGACTAGACAAAAAAGATGGGAGAGTACATTGCAAAACAGAGAAAACATTTCTGAACTTGTGGTAAAAATGACCTTCCTCCTTATCTCAAGTTTTCCTTTTCCTTTCTATCTTTTAACAGATTCACACATCACAATGGGAAATAGAAATCCAGAGAAGAATTGAACTAAGATGCTCCACAGAATTTCCACATTCTGGAATACCTAGCAGAGGAAAGAAGGATAAATTGGGGGTAAGAATAACTAAGTTTGGGCCCAGGCACTTTACTCACATTAACTCCCATCATCGATCATCCCACAAGTTTTCTATTAAATTATTTACCCTCGTTTTTAGATGAGGAAATGGAGGCTGAGAGAAGTGATCTCACCTGCTTGAAATACTCTGTTAGTAAGAGGCAAAATTTGGGATTTGAACCCAGGACTGTCTGAATCCAAAGCCTGAGTTCTTTTTTCTTTTTGTATTATTAAGTTTTTATTCTGATGTAATTTCCCATGAAAATTATAAAGTGTATTTACTTATTTTTAAAATTTTAATACAAACTATAAAACATGATAAATTTGCAGATAAAATTGGGCTAGTTGCTTTAAACAACACATTTTTAAAACAAGTTTTTAAACCACCATCTTCTACCTCCACACCAAGGATAACCTTCTAATTAGTGATCAAATGTGCTGTAATAGCAGGATAGTGCTGAGACTTGAGTAACAGAAAAATTGTAAAGCTTCTTCAGGCCCAGGTCAAGAACCTTTCTGTACTTTCTAATAGTGGCCAACAGCAACTATATCACAAAAAGTAAGAGTCATTACTATTTTTGCCATCCCTAATTTGCCTTACAAAATGTGTATCTTGCCATCCCATTTCTGCACATGAACAAGTTTGTCTCTACCCAGGCTAACAGACTTAGAGTTTCTGTCATCTACAGTGGTTTCATCAATCTCTTCTCCAAGATGGAAACTAATCTCTCTGTTCCCGAATATGCTTTGAGTTCTCATCACCACTTTGTCCCCCTCCTGACTGATGATCACTGTTGGTTTAGTCACATTGCCCACCTGCCTAGTGGCAAAGCCCACATTTAGAGTCTTCATGTACTCATCAAAGTTCTGACTGTCCCTCAGTTTCCAGGTAGCATAGAAAGACTCCACCATCCTTGCTCTTTCCCATTAGCTGTGAAAACCCAAAGCTTGAGCTCTCATATTCTCAACCTGAAAACCTTTTCAACTAAAAGCATGCTTTATCTTAGTAACAACAGATAAAAATTATTTATTGCAAGCTCAGTCCACAGTTCCGAATAGCTTCCCTCAACATGTCATTCCTCTGACTCTTGGATTTCTTATAGTGAAATGAGGCTTTACTATAAATTACTACTGTTCATTACTATTCAGTTCCTTTCTACTTTCAGTAATATAGGGATATTAGACATCTTTGCCTCCCTGAAGTAACTGTGGCCTTTGACTCATTCTGACTGATGAAATATGAGTAGAAGTGATTTATATCACTTCAGGGTAGAAGTATTTAAGAACTGACATGATTCTCTGTCGTCTTTCCCCTATTACTTATTGGAGAACATTCCAATTGGTAGCACTTCCATTGGCCTGAGTTTCTGTGTGAACATAACATGGACCAGAGTCCTCCAATTACCAGCAACAAACATGTAGAATGAGTATATTGTTTTTTAATTGGTTTAAGCCACTGAACTTCTGGAATTGTTTGTTACCTCAACATAACCTGTAAGATTCTGACTAGTACAGAGGTGAATACTCTCTATATCACAGATTTGTTGTAAAAATCAATGAAATAATGGGAGTGGAAGTACTTTATAAACTCTAAGACTGTGTGCCATGTCATGTATTATTATTTGCCAAATGGTATATCTGAATACAGGTCCCAATGTGCTGTGCTCTAATGGAATTTCACTTTATAAATAGTATATTTTTAGATGCTACACTGTACCTTTTCACATTATAGGCAAATATTTACTTCTTAACATAGCACTCTTATGTGAAAGACTTCCCTTTTATTGATAGAGAGAAAACCAATTCAGAGATCTGAAGCTGATTTCTCAAAGATGATGGGTTACTGATAACCATCACAATGGAGTATGAAATGAATATTTAATTATTAGTATTAAAATAGTTACTTAGCCCTGGCTGGTGTAGTTCAATGGGTTGAACGCTAGCCTGTGAACCTGGGGGTCACCAGTTAGATGCCTAATCAGGGCACATGCCTGGGTTTCAGGCCAGGTCCCGGGTTTGCAGAAGGCAACCACACATTGATGTTTCTCTCCCTCTATCTCTAAAAATAAATAAATAAAATCTTTAAAATAATTATTTAATAACCGGAAAGGAAAATTTAGATTCACACCTTATAGTATACATAAAAACAAACACAAGATAAAGAATAAACTAAAAACTCAGTCATAAGAATGTTGAAAAAGAATTGTAATTTCTTTTAGATGTTTCTAGGGATAATTTTAACTTTCTTTTATTATTATTTTTTTACCAGAGTTTGACTTGATTATTATTCTTATTTTTTTAGTTTTTAAAAATTATGAAGATAGAGTTCAATAAGGTTTACTATACATTCAAAGTCTTCTGTAGAGATAGGAACAAAACTAAAAAGGAATAAATACTTAAGGAAATATGTACATGGAATATGATAGAAAAACATTAATACTTTCATGTATAGGGGTATCAAAAATACACTAGCTAAATAGAAAAAGAACATGAAAATAATTCACACAGGAAGAAATATAAAGAGTAAACAAACATGGGGGAAATTTCAAAGTCACTAATAACAAAGGAAATTTAAAGTGAAATAATAAATAGAAAATATTTGACACCTATGAAATCAGTTCATGATGGTTTGGTCCTTTTGGAAAGCAATGTGGCAAAATGAATCAGCAGCAATCAAAATACTTATATTCTCTGACTCAGCAATTCCACTTCTGAGAGTAAAACCTGAGAGGAAATTTTAACAGGAAGAAAACTATATGTATAAATATTTTTATAAAAATAATGTTACAAAAAAACATCTAAAACTCAACAATGGGGCAAAAGCTATGCAAATTTTAAATTAAAATTGTGTTCTTCAGGTTCATCTATATTGTTGCAAAGGGTGAAATTTTTGTATCTTTTATAGCCAAGCAGAATTCCAATGTGTAAATGCCCCATAGTTGTTTTATTCACATACCACAAACCAGGGACCCATGGATATTTGGGCTGCTTCCATATCTTGGCAAATGTAAATAATGCTGCAATGAACATAGGGATGATTATATTCTGTCAATTAGTGTGAAATAAGCCAGTCAGAGAAAGACAAATACCATATGATTTCACTCATGTGTGGAATCTAATGAACAAACTGAACTAACAAGCAAAACAGAGATAGACTCATAGATGGAGAGCAGATGACAGCCAGCGGGGGAGGGAGGTTAGGGGATGGAGTGATGTAGCACAAAGGAAACAGGACTCATGGCCATGGACAACAGCGTTGTGACTGCTGGGGATAGGAGGGAGATATAGATGACTAAATGGTAATGGAAAAAATACAATAAAGATTAAATTTTAAAAATAAAATGAAAACTGTGCAGAAAAAACGGAACCGTATGTTAGAGGTGATTATTAAAGCATGGGAAAGACCAGTTAATTATCAAAGTTCACCAAACTCAGTAAGTGGTAAAGCTAGGACTTGAACCCAAGCAATGCAGCAGTCAGGGTCTATAGGTATCTTAGTTTGCTCAGTCTACTATAACAAAATACCATAGACAGGGTGGCTTAATTAACAGAAATTTATTTTCTCATAATTCTAGAGGCTGGCTGGAAAGTCAAATATGAAGTTCTGGCAGAGTTCAGTTTATGTTGAGAGCTCTCTTCTTGACTTGAAGACAGTTGCTTTCTCACAGTGTCCTCACATTGTGGAGAGAAAGAGATCTCTGATGACTCCTATTCTTTTCTAAAGACTCTAATCAGGGCTTCTTATATCCATCTCTATCACATTTTTCTATAAAAAGTAAAGAAGACCCAAGCTGCATCTTCAATACTTTGCTTAGAAATTTTCTCTGCTAAATATCCAATTTCACCACTCTCAAACTCTATCCTTTAATAAAACACTAACACAATTCAACAAAGTTCATTGCCACTTTACAAAAAGGATTGCTTCCCACCAGTTTCCAATAATTTATTCCTCATAATTGTTTGGGACTTCACCAGAATCACTTTTAATGTTGATATTTCTAGAATGCACCTTAAAACTTTTTTTGTCATCTACCCGTTATCCAATCCAAAGCCACTTCCACACGTTAGGCTATTTGTTACATCAGCATCCTACTTCTAGGCACCAAAATCTGTATTAATCAGGATTCTCCAGAGAAATAGAATCAACAGGATATATACTGTATTTTTATATAATAAAATATATAAAAAGCTGGCTCACATGATTACGGAGGCTGCTAAGTCCCAAGATCTGCAGTTGGTGGACTGGAGACCCAGGAGAACTTGTGTATAGTTCCAACTTTAGTCCTAAAGTCTGAGAACCAGGTGAACCAAAAGTATAATTTCTAGGCTGAGAGCTACCAGGATCATGACCTATAAGGTGTTTATTTTTTATTTGAGTTCAGACAGGAAAAGACCTATGTCTCAGTTCAAAATTCAGGACAGGTTTCCTTTCTTTGGTGGAACGTCAAAATCAGGCCTTCAATGGATGGGATGAGGCCCATCCACATTAGGGAGGGCAATCTGCTTTACTCAGTCCATTACATCAAATAAACCCAGAATGATGTTTGATCAAATGTCTCAGCACCCTGTGGTCCAGTCAAGCTGCCATAAAATTAACCCATTAACCATGAGTTTAACCATGGCTTATTTTATCAGTGCCTGCCCTTCTTGACCCATTTTGGCCCTTGGTACAACTTTATTAATTATTATTATTTTTTTAATTTAATTTTGTTGTATTACATCCGTCCCCATTTTGCTCCACTCTGTCCCCATCCCCACCCACCAAGGTCAATCCCACCTGTTGTCCATGTCCATGATTCCTTTATACTAGGTTCTTGTCTAAGCTGCTCCCCTTCCTTGCCTCTGCCTCCCCCTAACCCCTTTCCCCCTGACCACTGAAGGCCTATTCACTGTATTCATATATTTGATTCTGTTTTGCTTGTTGTTAGTTTTGTTCATTATTGTCCTGTAATGGGTGAGATCATATTTGATGTTTACTTTTACAAGTATATTTTCTGGATCCTAAAAATTATTATTAAAATTTGTATTAGAGTTGATGTTGTTTTATTCAGCCTCCTCCACACTACTGCCAGTGCAAACTCCCTCAGGTACAAATCAGATACCATTCCTATCTTGATTAAAATATTTTGATAGTTTCCCAAGCTCTCTAAACTCTTCAGCAGGGATACTAGATATTTCATTATCTGACCCTTGCCAATCAATCTCTCCTCCTTCCTTGCCTCTCTTGCTGTACTCTAGCCCTCTTTAATAACTTGCATTTACCAAAAGCATGTGCCCTCCCTTTATCCCATGCTTTTGCTAATACTTATCCCTCTGCTTGGAATATTATGCTGATCTTCCTGTGCCAGATAAACTCCTGTACTTGCTGCTGTCACCTTCTTTGTGAAGCTTTTCTTAACCCTGCAATCTAAGTTAGGACTATTCTTCTGTATCCCACAGCTTCCTGTATTTAAATCTATTCTGACATTTATCTCCTTATATTTCCTCTTTAGTTGTCTGCCCTCCGTACTAGACTGCATATTCCATGACATCAGATACACAGTTGTATAGCCAGTGCCCAGCACATTGTAAGTGACTCAATACATTTGTTAAAGAAATGAGTTGTTGTAGCAATGATGAAATGTATAGAGGTTATTATAATTATTCAGGAGAGAGGTAATGAGAACCAGACTTATAGTGGTAGCAATGAGAATGGCAAAGAGGGAACAGGTTTAAGATACTTTTGAGAGGTAGATTCAATAGGATGTGGGGACTAATATAAAGGCTGAAGGAGAGAGGAGTCAAGGGTGACTAGGTTCCTTAAAAGAGAAAGTAGTATTGGTAATAATAGAAGGAAATACATGGATGGAGAAGTGATTTGGGAAGTTAGATGACACATGTTGTCAGGATAAGAACAGCAGGTGACAATAGAAATCCAGGTAGAGATGTCCAGCTGGCAATTAGAAATAGTAACTAAAGTTTGAGATTAAGATAAGAAGGCCAAGATCACTCAGAGAGGATAGTGGATTCTGTGGGAATATGGGAGCCAAGAAATAGTCTGCAGAAAGAGAAAAGAGTTGGGGAGGGAATCATAAGAAAAACTTGCTCTGAGTGAGACAGAGGAAAAATGAAGTCTTCAGAGACAAAGACATAGGAGAACCTGACATGTGCTGGCTCATGGTAGCTTAGGGAATTAGGGGTGAAGAGTTTCCAAGAGGAAGAAATAAGCAACATTAAAGGATCATGAAAGAGAAGGACAGAGATTTAGACTATGTGGAGGATGTTGAAACACCTGACATAATAGTACAAATTGAATGGCAGGAGCAATAATCAGTGTGCAATTATGAATTATGGAGCCAGAAGTTCAAAGGTGAAGGGAAAGAGATAGAAATTTATCTCCGAGAGTAGAAAGATTGAGAGAAAAAACATGTTTAATGACTACTTGTAGCTTTTTACAAAGATGGTGCCCACTGTGAAAGAGGAAGCCCCTGCCCCTCCCAAATATGAAACCAAAGCAAAGGTTAAGGTTATGATTGAAGGCAAAGAAAGCAGTGCCGAAAGGCATCCACAGCCAGGGATGGGGGAGGGGAGAGAGGGAGAGAGAGAGAGAGAGGAAGAAGAAAAGAAAAGAAAAGAAAGAATGAATGAAGGAAAGAAAGAAAAGAAATCCACATTCCACCCACCTTCTGATAACTGAAAACACTGCAGCTCCAAAGGTGGCCTAAATAAGCTTGGTAGTGCCCCCAGGAGAAACAAGCTTGACTGCTATGCCATCATCAAGTTCCCTCTAGCTACCAAATCAGCTACCAAGAAGATAGAAGACAGCAATACACTTGTGTTCATTGTGGATGTCAAGGCAAACAAGCACCTGATCAAACAGGCTGTATGGAAATATTGACATGGCCAAGGTCAACACCCTGATCATGCCTGATGGAGAGAAGAAGGCATATGTTTATCTGGCTCCTGACTATGATGCTTTGGGTGTTGCCAACAAAATTGGAATAATCTAAACTGAGTTGAGCTAACTGTAAATATAAAACTCTTACACTGTAAAAAAACATGACTACTTGTAGAGTTCCTTACATAAGTGACTGAGCAATTTTAAAATTACCCAATTGATGTCATGGCAAATATTATTTTCTAGTCATCTACAGTCTGCTCACTCCACAAAACCCTTACTAATCCTATAAAAATATTCATGACATACAATATTAACTCATGTTCTCAACCTCTATCTTAGGTGTTTCAAAGCAAGGCCCTCCATTTGGGCTAAGTAACAAAATTTCACTCTTGACATAAGAAATAGTTATGAATTCTGGTCTCAATACCTACAAGTTAAATGTTTAACCATACCCCTTATGCAAAACAGCATTCTGGAGCACCTCTCTAGACCTTGTCTGTCTGATCTTTCTGTTTCTTTGTCTCTCTCTCTCTCCCTCCCTCCCTCTCCCTCCCTCCCTCCCTGTCTCTCTCTTTCTCAATTTTCACCCTCCTTTCCCCTTCTCTATAGAGCTTCCATACTTTCATAATTTGTAAATATTAATTAGTCTGTATAACATCTTGATTTAATGGTGGAAGTGGGGAAGAGGGAAAGAGAAAGCAATTAGAATTGGAGAAAAGGAGTGACATAATATAACATAGCAACTGCAAAGTTGAGCCAGACAGGGGTAAGGAGCTCGGATTTTATGGTTTCACATGCCCTGTTGTATCATTTGCTTATGTGTTATTTCCAAACTCCACTTACCTATATAAAGTACCCAGATAATAGTTCCTGGCTACAATTGTACTTCATTCACCCAATGGATAAATATAGAATCCTCCCCTCTACATACCCTCCATAAGATTTGAGTATTTAGCCAAACCCTTTCCACTTAATCCAAACTTCAGGATTTTAAAATCCTCTTCCTTCAGAGTGTCACCATGTCCACAAATAGGGGGAAATTTAATTAGCATTGATTGACTACCTCCTGAGTGCCAGGCATTCAATTGTCATATGGGTGAATTTTACAGTATTAATTTTACAGGTTGGGAAGCTGAAACTCATTGAGGGACTTTTCCAAGGTCATGTATCTAATAAGTTGGCAAATTCAGAATGTGAATGAAGTGAGTTCATTCACTTCTATGAGATCTTTAACCAGACCCATAATGTTCATTTGTATCTTAAGTTTTTCCAAGCTGTATCTTTTTTATTAGTTATTGTTAAATTATTGTGGTCATACAATATTTATTATTTTTTTAGTTCTAAGCTTTGTATTCTATCCAATTCTCCACTATCTTTTATCCTCTAAGGACTAATAAAAGTGACCAATGAAACAAAGGTAGGCTTAATAGTTAACAGGGAGAAAAGTATAGAAAAAAAGTACAATGGAGTTTGATTTTCTTATTTCCTACCTCCTGTTCTAGTCCAGGGTCTTGTAAAAGAGTAGAAATATTTTCACCTGGGATATTGGACTCCCAGAAACACTAATCCTAGATATCCTAGTAAAGCCCGGCAGGCTGGATGGGTTTGATCTCCTTATGGGAAGTCCTGGGAGTGGTCAGAAGAGGAGGTATCTTTACCTGTTCATCAGGTTTGTTACATATGAAAGCAAGGTCTCTTCTGTTTATCCACAGGTACTATGAAAAACATTGGATTTTCTAGAGCTATTTGTTATATAGACTTGATTCTGCTACAGGACCCTAACCTACCAACCCCCTACCACCAGCCTTCTTCCCAAACCCAATGGGCTCTACCAGAAATGATCTGTCTCTGGAAATGCCCCACTCCCACACCATTCCACTTAGTTCTCTACCTTGGGCATCCGGAATGGGAAGTGTGATTTTAATCTGCCTCTTAGTTTAACAACAGGATCATTAAAAATTGCCCAAAGTGTGTTTTGGCTCTAAATCTTTTCCCTGCACTTAATTATATTTCCAATTGGCTTGTTTCTGCTCCAGTGCCATCACAGCATCAATTCTGGGCAAAGAGGTACTGCTGGCTATTTCCCATCATGCTTCCTACTTGCAATTTCTTTCTCTGACCTTCCTTTCCTTTTAATCATTCCTCCCTCCCTCAGAGACTTCCAGTAACACCAGCCTTTGCTCAAGGAAATAAAACTCTTATGGGATAAAGTCCAGTGATAGGCTAACAGAAGTGATGGTTTCATTCAGGGAGGACCTCAAAATGATACCCTGAAAACCTACCACATGTCTGTCTTCCAATTTCTCAAAATAAATGTCTCACTCATTACCATGCACAGCCTCATAGCCTCTCTCAAAAATGGTGAGGAGCCTTGACTGGTGTGGCTTAGTGGATTGGCACCAGCCTGTGAACCCAAAGGTCTCTGGTTTGATTCCCAGTCAGGGCACATAACCAGGTTACAAATCAGGTCTCCAGCCAGGTCTGTAGCTGGAGGCAGGTGAAAGGCAACCATACATTGATGCTTTTCTCCCTTTCTTCCTTTTTCCCTGCCCTTCCCTCTGAAAATAATGAATAAAATCTTTTTTTTTTAAAAAAAGGCCAGGAAAACTGAGGTAAATGCATTCATTCACTTAGTCGTTTGTTTAACAGTTTTTTGTTTAAGTACCTCACCTGAAGGCATTCTAAATAAGGGGGACAGCTTGAGAAAAGGCAGGGGAAATTAGGGGAGAGCTTGACTGTTAGTTCAAAGAATTGTTAGTACTCAGGTTTAAATGGAAAGTAGGATGTAAATGTGCATGTAAATATAGATGAGGCCTGAGAAATAGTTACAGGATAAGCCAGAAAGCACCTTGCTTGTCATTCTGAGGAATTTGGGACTTTATCTTTAAGGTAATAGAGAGCTGTTGAAATGTGTTAAGCAGAATAGTGACCTGGTCAGATGTGTGTTTCAGAAAGGTTACTTAAGAAGTCACATTTTGGACAATGGTGAGCAAAACTAAAGACAGTTTCAAGATATCATATCCAAATGAAAAACAAGGCTTTAACTTATAAACACATGAAAACCCCTCTTTCTTTAGGAGCCATCAGAGAAACTAAAGTATAGCTTATTTAAAACCAACTGAACAGAGTAATTGTGTCCTAACGGACACCCCAAGGGAATCTGCTTTTGCTGGCAGTGGACCCAAGCATTCTATCTACAGCCTCACCAAGACTAATTTCTGGTCCTTAGAGCATGAAAAATAGAGTTAATACATGATGTTTTCCCATCACCCATTTAAAAAATAATAATTTCCTGGATCCACCATATTCCTCTAGCTACCACTTTGTCTCTTTTCTCTCCTTTACAACCACACTTCTGAAAGGACCACTTAACTTTCTTCTCTTCTGTCCCAAGTATTCAGAATGCCTTCCTTGTCATAAGCTGTTCTGGCCCAGGCTCTATGGGTATTCAGCCATGCCCAACCCCTGTGAAGCTGACATATAATAGAAAATGTAGTTATACTTAATGCAGCCAATCTCTATAGGACTTTGAGAGGACAAACAGTCCCTTCGTCTCTAATGTAGGAAGCCAATTACCTAGTTATTTGCTTTAATATCAATTTTTTAAAAAAATTCAAGTGGCTACTGGGATCAAAGGGAAGGAAGCCAGAGAATGCAAATATGGTCAGTGGGAAGGGAAAAAAGGGGAGTAAAAAAGGGATGGATGTAATACAACAACAATAAAATTAAATTTTAAAAAATATGTGGTCAGTGGTTTACTTTATTATCCAGGAACGACCAAAAACTCCAAAAGCAACACCAGCTAATGCTGTCTCTGAGGCCAAAAGGATCTTCAGAATCTATCATTATTAGCTCTTGCTTGTGTACCTGGCTAAAAGTAAAAATGCTCTTATGGTTTCCTGGGAGTGATATGGTCTATGAGCAATGATGAGAATTAAAATTTTGCACTCTTATGCTAAGGTTTACAAAGTATGTTTCTAGATTGCTATCCCCAGAGATTCCCTTTTGGACATTCCCTTGAGCCCAAGGATCCCGGGAACATCATGAGAGCTCCTGTAGGAACTATTTAAGCAGAAGCTTGTCAATTTTTATGCTTAAAACCAAATTCCAGAGACCCAGAATGGGAAGCCAAGTTCTGATAATACTGCAGAAGGTAAGTACAGGCTACTCAATGATACAATAAAAGCCCTGAACCTGGAGCAAGAAGATCTGAGCGTAAATCTTCCTTTCATTATAGCTATGTTATGCAAATTAAATCACTTAACTGAATTGAACTTCAATTTCTCTTTCTGTAAAACAGGAATACCCATACCTATTTCACAGTTATAATTAATACATGCACAAATGATCCAGTATATGCTCAGATTGCTTTGCAGAACCTTTCAAGATCTCTTCAATACATCCTTCTTACAATTTTCAGGGAAATATTTGAAATATTCTGAACTGATCCCAGAATGGCATATCTTCTTTTCTCTACCTGTTAAAATCCTGCTTATAACTAAGAACCCAATTCAAGTGTCATCATCATTGCAAATCTTCCTCAAATGATTTTTAAATCTAATCTAAGGACTCAGGGAAGTCTTCTTCAGGGAAGTGATACTTTAGCTGAGACATAAAGGCTGAGTGGGAGTACTCTGGGGAAGGAAAAGAGATTATTCTGGACATAGGAGACAGTATATGTAAGACCTAGAGGCAAAAGTACTATAGTTTGTTGGAAAAAGTGAAAAATACCAGAAGGCTGATGTGACTAAAGCACAGAGAAGGCCCAAAACCTTACAAATAGGGTAGTTGCAAATGGCTGTGCAGCTAATGCACTATACAAGGGTGCTCTCTCAAGGAGTCTCATGAGGGCAGAAATTCAACATAGAGCTCTGTCCACTCAGAAGGGTTATCTTCTTTCCAATTTGTGCAGTCTTAGTTGAATTGTCAAAAAGATGTACAAAGGCTAGTGGCAGCCCTCACAAGACCATGCATGTTCTGGCTCCTAGTTATCAAACCATCCTTACTTGGAAGTCTTTCCCCCCACTCTCTTTTCTGAACTCTAGCTACATGGATTATTTTTTCATCCTTGGGACCTTTGCAAATGTTTTCCTTGCTGAGCTGGGTTCCACTCTCATATACCCAACACAATGCTTTGCACACCAGTGAGACTTGATGAGTCTGTTTTAGAGCAGGGTCCATGACCCAAGACTAATTGGCTACCTAGAAGTCTGTACCTGAAAGAACTGCAATTAAATAGAGATTTCCTGGTCCTCCGACTAGGGAGACTGGTGCAATGCCCATTTCCAAGTACTGTGAGCAGTGATTCTTGCTAACCATGCATGGCAAAGGGGGTGCTTCTTTTACTGGGGCCTCTGGCATTGGTAGGGATGGAGAGAGTCACAAGGACTTATTAAGACAGGCAATATGACTTTTTAAAAAATATTTTATTATTTTCAGAGAGAAGAGCAGGAGGAAGAAAGGGAGAGAAGCATCAATGTATGGTTGCCTTTCACCTGCCTCCAGCTACGGACCTGGCTGGAGACCTGGCTGGCAACCTGGTTATGTGCCCTGACTGGGAATCAAACTGGCGACCTTTGGGTTCACAAGCCAGTGCCAATCCACTGAGCCACACCAGCCAGGGCTATTTTTTTTAAGGAGCTGAAAGCACAGGGAGGGGAAAGTGATTGCTTTAGATTTTCTTCTACCTCAAAACTCAGGAGAGCCTTCTTGAGGACACATTATAAGAGTATAGCAAGAGTCTGCCCATCAGCCTAGATTTTGGCAAGATAACAAGCTCCTAGTACAACCATTTATTTAACAAATATTTATTGAGTACCTATAATAATAAATAAGATAGGCATGATCATTGACTTCACAGAGCTTGTATTTTAGTGTTATATTCAGGAATCTCTGTGAGATTACCTTATAAGGTAACTGAGTCTTGTTAAGAAGCTAAATGCTTATTGACAGTTTATATAGCAACCTACAAAGTACACAGAGAGGAGCTCTAAAATTAACCAACTTGGGACCAAATTTCAGTAAATTGCACCATTTGAGAGCTGTACAACCTTGAACAAGTTTCCTTTTTCAATCTTCCATTTCCTTACCTGTAAATGGGAATAGCAATACTTAATTCACAGAGTTGATATGATGATAAAATTCTGTATAAAACAGTGGAGTCAAATACCAAAGTAATAAATATTTATAAAAATATACCATAATCTCTATTTTTAATTTTTTTTATTTTTCAAGTACAGTTGGCATATATTATATTAGTTTCAGGTGTATAACATAGTGGTTGGGCATTTGTATAACTCACAAAGTACCTGCCTGACAACCATATTTAGCTATTACAATTATTATTTACAATATTTCTTATGTTGTGCTTTGCATTCCTATGACTGTTTTTATAGCTGGCAATTTATACATCTAATCCCTTCCCCTTTTTCACTCATCTTCCAACTCCCTCTCTATAATCTATTTTATAGAAAATTATTTTTTAAACAAAACATCTAGAAAATAAGCCCATTTTTTTTCAAGAACTCAGAACAGTAATCAGAGGAAATGTTGTGGTTTGGGGAAATGTTTCCTATCATTTATGTCGCCATCAAGGTTTTTATCTTCTTGAGATATAAACTGTTATCTTGATATCCCCCAACCTACTTCAATGCCTGGTATAGTGTCTGATTGCTGAAGATAAAGGACTTATATTAATTACTGTAGTGCTGGGATCTAATATAGTGTCTAGAATACAGTATGGTTATCACATGCATTAACTCATTTTATTGTCACAACAGCTCTTTAAAGCAGTGTTATTATTATTAGATGAGGAAACTGAGGCACAGAAACATCAAGTTAATTGCCCCAAATTATCAAGCTAGTTAATTGATAGAGCTGGAATATGAACCCACACAGTTTGACCATTGGCTTGCACCCCTAATATCTAACACAGGAGGTGCTTAATTATATATTTGTCAAGTGAATACAATTGCAAGAAAATGTGAATTATAATCCTGTACAAGGAGGGATCCATTACACATGTGTACTTTATACAATAGCCATTCTCCCAAATACTAGATAAGTCTACTCCTGTAAATTTCACCCACTTTACTAGTACATTCAGCACATTAGAGTTTCAAAAGTTAACTCAAAGCCCTGGCTGGTAGCCCAGTGGATAAGGCGCCGGCCTGGGAACCCAAAGGTCGCAGGTTCGATTCCCCAGCCAGGGCAACATAACTAGGTTGCAAGGCAGGTCTCCAGTCAGGTCTGTGGCTGGAGGCAGGTGAAAAGCAACCATGCATTGATGTCTCTCTCCCTCTCTGCCTCTCTCTTCCCCTCTTTCTAAAAATAATAAAATAAAAAATATTTTTAAAAAAGTTAACTCACACCACATATTAAGTGTTCCTGCTGCTCAAAGCAACTTGTGGTGACCCATTTTGTTGTTTCGAGAACCCGCTTTGTCATGTCAGTAATTATCTTCTAAACTGTCCAATTTATACAATTAGTTGTTTCCCATCTACTGGCTTTTCTAAAGCAGGAATGGTTGGTAAACATCCTTTAGTTGATCCTGTTCCACTCACCTATGTAAGCAGCCCTTCCACCTCACCCCACACCTCCAACCATAAAGCTGGAAAGTTAGTGCCCTCTTCTGGAGGTTTGGGGCAGTAGCATATATTGAGCCCACCCAGCAGTTCAGGAAATAAACCTATCAGCTTCTTTCAATTCTGGTGGTAAGAATGGAGTTGGTTTAGGATCTTTATGAAAATAAGAAAGCTGACCTATTCAATCAGGTGAGTCTCCTGAAGCCCCGTGGGTAAAGAGATGGAAAAAAATTCAGCTAAAATTCAGAAGGATGCTGAACAGATATTTCCTTCAGTGAGATACATTTTATTCGTGTATATACTTTTAAATCATAGGCTATTAATGATAAAATTTACCATTCATTTAGGATTATCTATATGCCAGATACTTATATACATTGTTTCATTTAAATCTGACCACAACCCTGGAAAGTAAAGAAAATCCTCAATTTACAGTTAAGAAAGCTGAGATGCAGAAGTTAAGCAACAGCCCATAACAGGCAGAACCAGGAATTCAAACCCAAATCACGCTCTTTCCAGTGTAATATGTTGTCTCTTTTTACTTCTTTTGATCCAGTGTCAAAATCTCATTACTAAGAGATGGCAGAAAAATGGTCTTGACAGATGTAATCCCCATCCAATACCACTGAAACATCAAAGAAAACTGTGCCCAAAACTCTTATATGGATCCTTTGATAGTTGTCCTGACAACTTGTTCTTTTATTTAGCTATGTTGAGTAGAAAGATAGGAAGTTTAAATTGGTAACAGACAGAGGTCAAGGGCCAAAGAGAATGTTGGGGCAGCAGAGAAGTGGGTAAGAGAGGAGGGAGGAACCATGTGGACAAGGAAGATAGAGAGGCTTCTTGGCTGCCTCTCTGCAGCTCTTGGGGCCAGAACTAGTATATCAGGGGAAGCCAAGATTTTTGTGAGCACAGCTTGCACCAAATGTAGTAACAATCAACCTGTCTCTAGGACCTAGTTTGTGCCAGGCACTCTTTGAAGTGCCTTACATTCATTAATTCATTTAATCCTCACAAAAATACTGTGAGGTAAGTCTTTTGAATAATCCCATTTTACATGGCAGAAAATTGAAACAGACAGAGGCTATGCTTTCCACTTTACATATGAGAAAACTGAGGTGCAGAGAAATTGAACAACTTGCCCAAGATAATGTAATAAATGATAGAAATTAAATTTAAACAGGATCCTGGCTCCAGAGCCATGTCCTTACACATCAATATATTACTCCTCCCCATGTGTTGTAAGAATAAATATTGTTTCAGGAAACATTTACTTCAGGTATATACAAGGTCTATCCTGAAAGTGTCAGCCACACAAACTTTTAATTATATTGACATTGGCTCAATACTTTTTGGACAGACTTTGTATGTGTATGTGAGTATGTATGTGTGCTTATGTTTGTATTGGGTTGCAATGTAAAATGTATTTATTGCTGTGAGTCATAGGAAAAAATTCTAAAAGTTACTACTCTAGCAATAGTATTGCTGAATTATACATCTTCAACCTCACTAAAGATAATACAGGTTGCTCTTTTAAATGATTATATAAAATTACATCCCTATGAGCTGTGTAAGAGAATTACCTTGTTCTATATCCTCACCTGAACTTAATAGCATCACACCCACTGCCAATTCAATGGGTATGGAATTGTATCTCATGTGGTTCAAAATTGCATTTTTTTTCTGATATATATTACATATTTTTGTATGTTTTTTTATCATTCAGGTTTTGCCTAATGTGAATCATCTGTTTAGATCCCTTGTATATTACCATATACAATTCAGATGTATATAATATTCTCACAATAACTCTAAAGGACCTAAGAGTTTATTTATTTTAAAGATTTTATTATTTTTTAGAGAGAGGGGAAGGGAAAGAGGCAGAGAGGAAGAAAGACTTCAATGTATGGTTGCCTTTCACCTGCCTCCAGCTATGGACCTGGCTGGAGACCTGGCTTGCAACATCATTATGTGCTCTGACTGGGGAATTGAACCAGTTACCTTTGGGTTTGCAGGCTGGAGCTTTATCCACTGTGCCACCAGCCAGGGCTCAGGACCTAACAGTTTAAATGAAGAAACTCAGGCTAGGAGAAAACTTGGTTAAAGTCACCTGGCTGATGGGCTTTTAAATTGGGATCTGAGTCCAGACCTAAAAAGACCCATATACATGGGCCTTTTGTTTTACAATACATGCTAGAAACCAAGGCTGTGTTAGAAAAAATGGAGGAAAGGGACAATGACATGTGTCTAATTAGGTTTGCTCAATTAACATAGATTACTTCCTTGTATGCTCCTTAAAACAACCTGTGAGATAAAACATGATATCTCTGCTTTACAGGGGAGGAGACTTGGGCTGAGGGAAATTAAGAGATTTGCTTTAGAGAAGTTAAATTATAGCTAATAAGAGATAGGGGGTAGGGAAGAGTAACAGTACAGACATGGAGAACAGAGAGGCTTCTTGGCTGCCTCTTTGCAGCTCATGAGGCCAGAACTAGCACATTGTGAGGAGTCCAGTGTGATTACAATGTTCATGCCTATTCCAAAATAATACCTATCCATACATATTCTTGGTACAAGGTAAAGGCCTCTCATCAGTCAGGCCTGCCTCATCATCTCCTAGACCTCCTGCCACACCTTCTCCTTAGAGCCCCAACAAACTGCTTCTGCTTGGATAAAACCAGAACTCCACCTACCATTTTCTGCAGAATCCTAGTTTGGGAGGCCTTAACTAAACTGACCCAACCCTGCTGCCTCCCATTAACCAGCCAAGCTAGGAGAGTTCTCAGCCAACTTCCGCAGATTCATCTGCCATCACCCCAGGCTTTTCTGATGAAGCCAACTCAGGATCTCACCACTTTTCATGCTAAACCAGAAAGTTCCAAGTCAAATGGGGCTGCACATTAAAATCACCTGCAGAAATTGAAAGATTGTGATGCCCTGGTAACATTGCAGACCCATACATCAGAATCTCAGGGGATGGTACCCAGGCATCCGAGATAGTTAGAGTTCCCCCCAAGTGATTCCAATGCACTGTACAGCCAAGATTGGGAACCACTGTTAAGGCACCTTCTTCAAGCTCCAGCAGCCACACTCACACAGAGACTTCCACATTTTAGTGTTTACAGGAAGTTCTTGGAGCATTTGTTAAGATTCAGATTCCTAGAGACCCAGAAGTCTACATTCTTACCAATCATCACAGATAGTTTCACTGCAAGTCATCAGCAGACTACATTTTGGGAAATGCTGCAGTAGAGATAGTACTGCATGGAAATGGGATGAGAGCAGGAGGCCTCTGGCCCTTTAAGGACTGATTAAGAGATTTCCTTTAAAGCTGTGAAGCAGAACAGGCTCTGGATGCTTTTTTTTTTTTTTTTTTCATCCTAGTGGATAAAGTAAGGGAGCCGGACCTAGAAAGGACTTCTCCTTTTAAGTTACCTCAGCCTCCAAATAAGTGCTATCTTACTCCCAGCCCTGGAGATCAGGTGTGCTGGGCATGATGCCTTGTCCCATCTGCTGTTTCTATTTGTTTTGATGCAAAGAGGCCAAGTTAGGAGACCTCATTTGGTCCAGAAGGTC
>PVIW01013610.1:0-26709 GCA_004026585.1 Noctilio leporinus | reverse complement strand
GGTCAGGAGGAAAGGGGTAGGGGGGAGGGGGGAGGCAGAGGCAAAGAAGGGGAGCAGCTTAGATAAGAACCTAGTATAAAGGAACCATGGACATGGACAACAGGTGGGATTGACTTTGGGGGGAAAGGGTGGGTGGGGAGGGGGACAGAGGGGAGAAAAAAAGGGATGGATGTAATAAAACAGCAATAAAATTAAAAGAAAGAAAAAAAAAAGAATGCTATACATCATGATTACAGTTGTATAATGCATTGTATGCATAGATATCTGATCTAGCTGTGTTTATGTTTGATCTTTATGTGCCTCACTGGTAATAGGGAAAAGATGGAAACAAGAGGAGGAGTGGAAAGAAAATATAATGAATAAAAGCAAACATTAATTATGTGCTTCCTGTAGCTCAACCACTCTTCTAGTAGCTGTCCAGTCACCCTCCAATTAACTTCTCCTAGAGTTAGGTATTGTTTCCCACCATTTTATAGATGCAAAAACTAAGGCTGAGGAAGTTCAGCCTTAAATTACTTGAGGTCTAACAGCTTACATGAGGCTTTTGGACCTATATTTGACTCACTATGGTATCTAAAGTCTTAACCACTTTTGGTCTCAGCTTTATTGCTTATGTACAATTTTTGCAGTGAGAAAATATTTTTAAAATTATATTTATTTTCAAAGAGTACACATCAGATACAAATTAGACAAACACCTTCAGTAACTGCAAACACAATATGAAATACTTGTTTTGAAAGGCAGTAGATTGAATCCTAGGAATCTGAATTATTTTAAGTAAAAAATAATCACATATACTTTCCACCTCAGAGTTAAAATAGAGCTCGACTTTGGCCTGGGATGCCACACTGGTGGGCTTACATAGAGGCTTTCCCAGGTGCACACCAAGGCCTGTCACAGCCTGGAGAACCTTCCCAACCTGAACAAGCTACAAAGATTTCCATTGACTAGGCTTCAGCAGAGAAAGGTCTTCAGGAGTACTTACATATTCTTTGCCAGTTGTGTGCTTCAAGTTTAGGTACAAAATATAAATAAGCTAAAAATATTTGTTTATTAGTTTAGGAAATTTAGGATTTGTAAAAAATGTCAAATTTAACAGCCCCAGAGACTGAAACTCTTCATGCATTCACCTGACTGCTTATGAAGTTCTAGGAATAGCCTGTCAGCTTGCTCCATGGCTCTGCCTTTTCAGTGGGCTTAAGCTCAGAATGAAAAAAGGATCACTTCTAACTGTGAAGAAATACACTGGCCTTGGATGGTGTATGATTGGTTCTTGGCCCAAAAGGTAAGAAATAGTGTCAGTCTAAAAGTTGCTTGAAATTGCCACATGTCACTCACTAAGGCATCCAGTATTTTTCTTGAAGTAAATGATCCAGAAACTACCAGTCAGAGGAAACTATTAACCAGAGAAACTATCAAACAAGAGTCACAGAGAAAAGGTATGTCTGAAAGATAAGAACCCAGGGCTAACCCATGGGTACAGTCCACTCAGATGCTCTAGAGCCCATTGTCCTACATGTACCCTTTCACAGATGTGGATGTATCATTCTAACTCTGAGGAGTTGAAAATAGGCAAAGATCACTGCATTGTCCTATGATATAAACCCTCAGGAGAGATGGGAAACACCCACTAACTGACCTGGAACATAAGGGAGCTTTATACTCTAGCAATTCCCAGAGATGCTATCACTGTGCCTGTAGAATGTGTACATGGCCAGTAACTAGAATTTATGAAAGTAACCTTATTTCTGGAAAAGGGATTTCTGCAAATATAATTAAGTTAGGGATGAGATAAGATCATCCTCATTTACCCAGGTGGGCCATAAATCAAAAAACATACCCTTATAAAAGACAGAAGAGGTGAAAACACACAGAAAGAAGCATAATACAAAGACAAAGGTGGAGACTGAAGTGATATGGGTGCAAACAAAGGAAGCCAAGGATTGTTGAGGCCACCAGAATGTGAAGGAGACAAGCAAGGTTGTCCTTACAGCCTCTAGACAAAGTACAGTTCTGTTAACACCTTAATTTCAGATTTCTAGCTCCATATGACAGAATAAATATCTTGTTTTAAGCCACCCAGTTTGTGGCAATTGGTTATGCCAACCTTAGGAGACTAACATAGCCTACAAAGTCCTACTCTTTCACATGACTTTTTAGAAACCAACTTCCCTCAATAATTCCATCCCAAATAAGAGCAAATCTACTGTGATTGATGATGAGATATGAAACATACTTATAATACAGAAGAATCATGTCTAATTCATCCAACAAATATTTATTGACTGTGTGCTTTGTACCAGGCTCTATCATAAATCCTAAAGATAAATCCTTTTTCTTGGGGAATCTTATATTCTAATCTTATTCCTAAGTGTTTGATAAGGGCAGGAAGTGTTTATAAATAAGCAAATAAACAAGGGGGTAGTTGGTGGCCCTAGCACAATTATAATTAAAGATGTCTTGCAAATTTTCTGTGCAAGTTAAGTATTCAAAATGGAGGTAGTTTGGTGTCAGAATAATAGTTGGGTATGGATAAGTAACAAGCTCAGAAAAAGAAATCAAAGAATAAAAGTGATTCTTAACATTAAAAAAGGGGGAGAGAAATGAATAGATTATTTACCCTATGAGAAATGGTAAAATAGGAGTTACCAAAAGTTTTGTAACCAAAAAATGTTTTTAACTATTTGGAATGATGAGTATACAGTGACATCTCCAATTTGCTGTTATTGATAAACTGCTCTTGATAATAAAATATTAAACCGATAATAGTGAATACTCACAAATAGGTAGAAAAATGGCTGCTGAACTTTAATATAAACAAGGATAAGGGCAAGTCCCTAAGAGCAGCAGGGGATGCAGCAAATCTCAGTTTCCCATTTTCTTTCTGTTCTGACCACTTAGTAGGAATACTAGTCTATTATTTGAAGTCTACTGCTATCAACTCCACCCTTTGTCTCTCAAAAATAATTCCAAAATTTGGGACCTAATTAAGTAATTGGAAATAAAAATAGAAAACCTAATGAAATCATGAAACAACTCTTACACTGTGCAGGCACAACTGAGTTAAATTGCCTCTTTGGGGCTAGAAAAGGTTCATTGAATAAAAAAATGAAAAGACATGGAGCTTATGGAGTTTTCAATATACACTACCATGTGATCTGCAAACAATAACAGTTTTACTTCCTCTTTCCAGTTTGGATGTCTTTTATTTCTTTTCCTTGTCTGATCACTGTGGATAACTTCCAATGATATGTTGAAAGGAAGTGGTAAAGGTAAACATCCTTGTCTTGTTCTTCTTTTTTTTTTTTTTTTAATTTTATTGTTCTTGTATTACATCCATCCCCTTTTTGCTCCCCTCTGTCCCCCTCCCCACCCACCCATTCCCCCCAAAGTCAATCCCACCTGTTGTCTGTGTCCATGGTTCCTTTATACTAGGTTCTTGTCTAAACTGCTCCCCTTCTTTGCCTCTACCTCCCCCTTCCCCCCAACCCCGTTCCCCCTGACCACTGAAGGCCTATTCCTTGTATTCATATACTTGGTTCTGTTTTGCTTGGTGTTAGTTTTGCTCGTTGTTAGTTTTGCTCATTATTGTCCCATCATGGGTGAGATCATATGATATTTGTCCTTCACTGTCTGGCTTATTTCACTAAGCATGTATCTTGTACATAGTCTTTATTACAGTACAGGTATGCTCCCTGTACTTCCACTTTGCTGAGAGTTTTTACCATAAATGGATGTTATACTTAATCAAATGCTTTTCCAGCATCTACTGATAAAATCATGTGATTTTTGTCTTTTATTTTGTTTATGTGGTATATAGCATTTATTGACTTGTGAATATTATACCATCCTTGCATCCTTGGGATGAATTCTACTTGATCATGGTGTATGATCTTTGTAATGTATTGCTGAATCAGGTTTACAAATATTCTGTTGAGGATTTTAGCATCTAAGTTCATCAACAATATTGGCCTATAGTTTTCTTTCATTATATCTTTACCTGGTTTAGGAATTAGGATAATATTGTTCTCATAAAAGGAATTTGGGAGTCTTCCGCATTCTTGTTTTTTGTTTTGTTTTGTTTTTTTTTTTTGTTTTTTTTTTGGGGTGGGGTGGGGTGGGGAATAGTTTGAGATGGATAGGAGTTAGCTCTTGCCTAAATGTTTGGTAAAATTCACCTGTGGAGCTGTCTGGTACGGGGCTTTTGTGTGCCAGGAGTTTCTTTTATTGCAGCTTCTATTTCACTAGTTGTTATCAGTCTGTTCAAGCTTTCTACTTCTTCTTGATTCAGTTTTGGAAGAGTATATGTTTCTAGATATTGGTCCATTTCATCCATGTTATCAAATTTCTTGTCATATAGTTGTTCATAGTAATTTGTTACAATCCTTTGTATTTCTGTGGCATCAGTTGCAATTTCTCCCCTTTTGTTCATGACTTTATTTGAATCCTTTCTCCTTTTTCTCTTACTGAGTTGATTAAAGGTTTGTTAATTTTATTTATGTTTTCAAGGAAATAGCTCCTGGATTTATTGATCCTCTGACTTGTTCTCTCAGTCTCTATGTCATTTAATTCTGCCCTAATCTTGATTAGTTTTGCCCTCTTACTCATTCTGTGCTTTATTTGTTGTTGTTCCTCTAGTTTTTGTAGATGTAGGGTTAGGTTTATTTAATATTTTTCCATCATTATTTAGGTAGGCCTTTAATGCTATGAACTTCGCTATCAGGAATGCCTTCTCAGTTTTTCATAGCTTTTAAGCTATTGTGTGTTCACTTTCATTTGTTTCCAGAAACTTTTTGATTTCTTCCTTGGTCTTGTTGTTAACCCATTTATTGTTAAATAGCCTGCAGTTTAGTCTCCATGACTTTGAAAGATTTTAGTTTTTCCTTAAGGTTGGTTATTAATTTCAAGTCACTGTGATCCAAGAAGACACTTGATATGATTTCAATTTTTAAAAAAATTTGTTGAGGCTTGTTTTGTGTTCTACAACGTGATCTATCTTTGAGAATGTTTCATGCGCATAGAAAAGAATGTATAATTTGCTTTGTGGGGGTAAAATGTTTTCTGTATATCAATTAAGTCCATTGGATCTAGAGTTTCAGTCAGTGCCACAATATCTATTTTGATTCTTTGTTTGGAAGATGTATCCAATATTGACGATATGGTATTAAAATCCTCAGTTATATATGTCCATGCAAAAATCTACTGAACCTAGTAAGTGAATGTGGTAAAATAGCAGGATAAAAAGGCAATGATTAGAAATTGATAGCATTTTGTACACCAACAATGAAACATCAGAAACAAAAACTAAGAAAAAATATCCCATTTACTATAGCAACAAGAAAAACTACCTGAGTTCACACAAGATGGTGGAGGAGTAAGTGGAGCTACACCAATCTCCTCCTGAGAGGGCTGGCTGGGCCCCCACCAGAGGCAGCAGCTAAAGGAATGGAGCATGGGGCTCCACCTGAGAAGGGTGGGTCCTGGTCCCCCAGTTGAGTTGCCCAGCCTACAGCAACACAGCAGAGAGTAGAGCAGCATCCAGCTCAGAACAGCAGGAAGCTATGGAGTTTACTAGCTTAAGAGAATGATGGAGATAGAGAACTACGAAGGACATCACAGCAAAAATACATTGGAACCCACTTACCCTGGGCTACAGCTGAGGGAGGGCAGAGAGGACTGGAGACATATGGGGAGAGTTTGCTGCTGTGGCTTGGAGGAGAGATGGGGAAACAGCTGTGGGGATCCCAGTGCTGACTCAGTACCCACACATAGAGCTGACTGTGCTGCACCAAGTGGCTTCCAATAGTGTGGTCCTGATAGCCCTTCCCACTGGAGGCAATCAGCCCAACCCAGTGGTGCCAGAGCCTGGCAGCTGATCACAGTCTGACTAGATTACAACAAGACCTAAAAATGGGGAGAAAAGAAGTAGTCCATCACCAAAAGGAAAGGAGAAATCCCCAGAAAGTTCACTAAATGAAATAGAGGCAAGCAAACTATCAGATAGGGATTTCAAAATAATGATGATAGAGAAGCTCAATGAGCTCAGCCAGCTCAAATAAAACTATAAACATCTCCAGGGGAACTACAAAGAACTCCAGGGCAGTTACAAGGAACTTACTGAGAGCTACATGAAAAGGTTTTCTCTAAGACTTTATGATTCAAATCTGGATTACAGAGAATTTTGGTTATGCATTTAGAGCTTTCCTCTCCGGAAGTTTTATTTTGTCAGAGGCAATGACAATCATATAATTGTACACATCCTAAACATGCATAACAATTTGTAGAACAAACAACTGATCAAAATTTAGATAAACCTGATGTTATATTACTTACATGTATAGAAATAAAAGGTAGATATCTAACTTAACCTACCACTTGAAAGAGGCAAAATCAAAATGAATGCATTTAGTTTAAAAAGAAATGTGTGTTAACACTCTTTGAGCTCAGGACACATATAGTAAGAGCCCTTGCAAAAATGCACCTTTAAGCACAGATTTTTTTTTTTTAATTTAGTTTTATTGTTGTATTACATCTATCCCCTTTTTGTGCCCCTCTATCCTCTTCTCCACCCACTCACTCCCCCACAAAGTCAATCCCACATGTTGTCCATGTCTGTGGTTCTTCCATAATAGGATCTTGTCTAAACTGCTCCCCTTCTTTGCCTCTTCCTCCCCCCTCCCCCAAACCCCTTCCTCCTGCCCACTGAAGGCCAATTCACTGTATTCATATATCTGGTTCTGTTTAGCTTGTTTGTTTTGGTCATTATTGTTCTGTAATGGGTGAGATCATATGGTATTTGTCCTTCACTGACTGGATTATTTCACTAAGCATAATACTTTCTAGCTCCACCCATGTTGTTGCAAAGGGTAGGAGTTCCTTCTTTCTTTCTGCTGTGTAAATGTACCAAAGTTTTTTGATCCAACCATCCACTGATGAGCACTTAGGCTGTTTCTAGCACTTGGCTATTGTAAATAGTGCTGTTATGAACATTGGGGTACATAGGTTCTTATGAATTGGTGTTTCAGGGTTCTTCGGGTATAGTCCAAGTAGTGGAATTGCTGGATCAAAAGGCAGTTCCATTTTTAGTTTTTTTAAGGAAACTTCATACTGTTTTCCATATTGGCTGCACCAGCCTGCATTTCCACCAACAGTGCACCAGCGTTCCCTATACCCCACATCCTGGCCAACACTTGTTGTTTGTTGATTTGTTGATGATTGCCCTTCTGACAGGGGTGAGGTGGTATCTTATTGTGGTTTTAATTTGCATCTCTCTGATGGCTAATGAGGTTGAGCATTCTTTCATATGCTTCTGGACCCTTTGCATGTGTTCCTCAGTGAGTTGTCTGTTCAGGTCTCTTGCCCATTTTTAATTGGGCTGTCTGTCTCCCTGTTGTTGAGTCACATTAGTTCTTTATATAATTTGGAAATCAAACCCTTGTCTGAGGTATCATTGGCAATTTTGTTTTCCCCTACAGTTGGTTACCTTTGGATTTTGCTGGTATTTTCTTTAGTTGAACAGTAACTTTTCAATTTGATATAGTCCCATTGGTTGCTTTGTTCTTTTACTTCCTTTGCCCTTGATGAAGTATCAATGAACATATTTCAGTGTAGGATATCAAATATTTTACTGCCTATATTTTTCTTCAGGCCCTTTATGGTGTCACTGCTTATGTTTAAGTTATTTATCCATCTTGAGTTTATTCTGGTGTATGGTATAAGTTGGTGGTCTTGTTTTATCTTTTTGCATGTTGCTGTCCAGTTCTCCTAACACCATTTGTTGAAGAGACTGTTTTTACACCATTTTATGTTCCTTCCCCCTTTGTTGAATATTAATTGACCACAGAATCCTGGATTTCTGGGCTCTCTATTCTGTTCCATTGATCTATATGTCTATTCTTATGCCAGTACCAGACAGTTTTGATGACAGTAGCCTTGTAGTATTCTTTGATGTCCAGTATTGTGATTCCTCCTTACTTGTTTTTCTTTCTCAAGATTGCTGTGGCTATTTGTGGGCATTTTTGGCTCCATATAAATTTCTGAAGTATTTTTCCTATATCTGTGAAGTATGTCATTGGTATTGCATTGCAATCTGTAGATTGCTTTGGGTAATATAGACATTTTAATGATGCTAATTCTTCCAATCCATGCACATGGTATATGCTTCTATTTATTCGTATCTTTCTTAATTTTTTTCTTCAATGTTCTGTAGTTTTCTGTGTACAGGTCTTTTACCTCCTTAGTTAAGTTTATTCCTAGGTACTTTATTTTTCTTATTGCTTTGGTAAATGAGATTTGTTTTCTTCCTTCTATCTCTGATGTTTCATTATTGGTATACAAAAATGCTTTTGATTTCTGGATTTTCACTTATATCCAGCTATTTCGCTAAATTTCTTTATTAGGTCAAGTAAGTTTTTGGTGGAGCCTATCAGGTTTTTTATGTACACTATCATATCATCTGTAAATAATGACAGTTTGACTTCCTCCTTTCCAATGTGGGTACCTTTGATTTCTTTTTCTTCTCTGAGGGCTATGGCTAGAACTTCCAAGATGATGTTGAACAGAAGTGGAGAAAGTGGACAGCCTGTCTCATTCCTGTTCTTAGGGGGAAAGCTTTTAGTTTTTGTATGTTAAATATGATGTTGGCTTCAGGTTTCTCAGGTTTCTTATATATGGCCTTTGTGATGTTGAGGTATGCTCCCTCTATTCCCATTTTGCTGAAGGTTTTTATTATAAATGGTTGCTGTACTTGATCACATGCTTTTTCAGCATCTATTGATATGATCTTATAAATGGTTGCTGTATTTGATCACATGCTTTTTCAGCATCTATTGATATGATCATATGGTTTTGTCTTTCAATTTGTTGATGTGTTGTACAACATTTATTGATTTATAAATGTAGTACCATGCTTGCATCCCTGGGATGAAACCCACTTGATCATGGTGTATGATCTTTGTGATGTACTGCTGAATTATGGTGGCCAATATTTTGTTGAGAATCTTAGCATCTGTGTTCATCAGAGATATTGTCCTATAGTTTTTTTTTTCTTAGTTTTGTCTTGACCTGGTTTGGGGATTAGTATGAGATTGGCCTCAGAGTAAAAGTTTGGGAGTCTTCTCTCTTTCTGTATTTTTTTGGTGTAGGTTAAGAAGGATAGGAGTTAGTTCTTCTTTAAATGTTTGGTAAAATTCACCCGTGCATCCATCTGATCCAGAGATCTTGTGCTTTGGGAGATTTTGGATTACTTCCTCAATTTCAATAGTTGTTATTGGCCTATTCAAGATTTCTGCTCCTCTGGATTCAATTTTGGTAGATTATACCTTTCCAGAAATTTGTCCATTTCACCCAGGCTGTCATATTTCTTGCAATATAGTTGTTTATAATAATTTCTTACAATCTTTTGTATTTCTGAAGTATCAGTTGTGATTACTCCTTTGCCATTTGTAATTCTGTTTATTTGGGTCCTCTGTCTTTTCTTCTTGATGAGTCTGAATAAAGGCTTGTCAGTTTTGTTTATGTTTTCAAAGAACCAGCTCCTGGACCTGTTGATTCTTTGAATCATAGTTTCAGTCTCTAAGTTATTTAGTTCTGCTCTGATCTTGATGATTTCCTACCATGTACTTGCTCTGGGCTTTGTTTGTTGCCCCTCTAGTTCTTGCAGCTTTGTGGTTAGGTTGTTTTTATAAAATTCTTATGACCTTTTTAGGTAGACCTGTATTGCTGTAAATTTCCCTCTGAACACTGCCTTTGCTGTGTCCCATAAGTTTTGGGCTGTTGTGTGTTCATTGTTATTTGTTTCCAGGGACTTTTGATTTCATCTTTGATCTCATTGTTAACCCATTCATTATTTAAAAGCATGTTATTCAGTCTCCATGAGTTAGAGTATTTTTGTTTTTTTCCCTTGAGATTGGTTTCTAGTTTCAAGCCATTGTGATCTGAGAAGATACTTTGTATGATTTCAATTTTCCTGTATTTGTGGAGGCTTGTCTTGTGATGTACCATATGGTCTATCTTAAAGAATGTTCCATGTGCATTTGAAAAGAATGTGTATTTTGCTCTGTATATAACAGTTAGGTCCATTTCCTCTAGAGTGTTGTTCAATGCCACAACATCTTTGTGATATTTTGTTTGAAAGATCTGTCCATTGTTGATAGTGGGGTATTAAAATCTCCTACTATTATTGTGTTTTTGTCTATATCCTTCTTGAAGTTCTCCAAGATTTTCCTTATATATTTTGGAGCTCCTATATTGGGTGTGTATATGATTACCAGAGTTATTTCTTATTGATGGATTGTTCCCTTAAGTATTATGAAATGTCCTTCTTTATCTTTTTTTATGGCCTTCATTGTAAAATCTATTTTGCCTGAAATAAGTATTGCTACTCCAGCCTTTTTCTCATGTCCATTTGCTTAATATATATGTTTCCATCCCTTCCATTTCAGTATGTGTGGACCTTTCATTCTGAGGTAGGTCTCTTGAAGACAGCATATATGTGGGTCATGTTTTCTTATCCATTCAGCTGCCCTATGTCTTTTGATTGGTGTATTTAATCCATTTGCATTTAAGGTTATTATTGATTGATACTTATTTATTGCCTTTTTCCCACTTTGTACCTGTTTTCCTCTTTGACTCTCTCTGTTTCTTCTTCTTCTTCTTCTTCTTCTTCTTCTTTTTTTTTTTTTTTAGCAGAACCTTTAGCATTTCTTGCAATGCTGGTTTTGTAGAGATGTATTCTTTTAGTCTTCTTTTGTCTGAGAAACTCCTTATTTCTCCTTCAATCTTGAATGAGAGTCTTGCTGGGTAGAGTATTCCTGGTTGCAGGTCTTTGTTTACCATTACTTGAAATACTTTTTGCCATTCCCTTCTGGTTTGAATTGTTTCTGTAGAATAATCATTTGAAAGCCTTATTGGAGCCCCCTTGTATGTTATTTGCTGTTTCTTTCTCGATGTGTTTGGGATTCTCTCTTTGTCTTTGAAATTTGCCATTTTAATTATAATGTGCTTTGGAGTTTGTCTGTTTGGGTTGATCATCATTGGGACCCTCTGTGCTTCCTGAGCTTGAGTAACATTTTCACCATTATGTTAGGGAAATTTTCTCTCATTACTTTTCTGAACAGGTTTTCCATCCCTTGTTTCTCTTCTCCTTCTGGTATCCCTATGGTACAGATGTTATTATGTTTCATGTTGCCCTGCAGCTCTCTTAAAACCCCTTCATTCTTGTTCAGCCTTTTTTCATTCTCTTGTACTGTCTTGGAATATTTGTCTATGTTGTCCTTCAACTCACTGATCTGGTCCTCTGCTTCCTCTAGCCTACTGTTGATTCCTTCTACTGTTTTCTTTAATTCAGAGATTGTATTCTTCATTTCCTCCAGGCTCTTACTGATAGTTTATAAGTTCTTTTTGATGCTTGTGTAGCTCTCAGTGAGTTCCTTGTAACTTCCCTGGAGTTCTTTGTAGTTTCCCTGGAGTTGTTCATAGTTTTCTTTGAGCTGGCTGAGCTCATTAAGCTTCTCTATCATTATTTTTTTTGAATTCCATATTTGATAGTTTGTTTGCCTGTTTCATTTAGTGATCTTTCTGGGGATTCTTCCTTTCCTTTTGGTGATGGACTGATGCTTTTCCCCCCCATTTTGGGTGTCTGTTGTTGCTTATTGTTGTTTTTTTTTTTTTTTTTCTTGGGTTAATCTGCTTTGCTACCCTGTTTTTGTGGAGCACCCTTCTGTGTTAGGAGATTTGTGGAGTTCAGTCTTGCAATGTCCTAGATTTTCTCCATTTGTTGTTCTTGGGTTGGCCTTTATGTCATTAACTTGGGCTGTCTGGTTGTATTCTGGATTAGTTGTGTATTTTGCTCCTTTCCTTCCAGTTGGCTGGTTGAAAGACACTCCTTCTATCCTTTCTCATACACTGTTTTTGAGCTGCTTGTTAGGGATTAATAGTTCATGTAGCTCTCAGAGTAACTGAGGTGCTCGAGATTATCAGCGATCCATTTCCTGAATCTGCCTCTTTTTCTCGGTCAGGTCTCTGCAGTCTACTGTCAAGCTGTGTGGTCTTGGAGTGGCATAGCCTATGGTTGTCTCAGTCAGGGCTGACTCTGAGTGTTAGCCCCCAGGTAGGCTGGGCCTCCAGTAGTCTAGCTGGGTTTCTGTGCTGCTGGTGTTTTGGGGGCCCCCTCTCTCTCACTGGTTCTGTGTGAAGACCTGCAGGGTGCTTCTCTGATGTCTATGGCTGGTCCTCCCCCTCCAGCTCTGGGAGAAAGTTCCTGCCTGAGATGGGCACCTAGCTCCAATGCAGGGTGGCCTGCAAACTTGCTGGCTCACGTGATGGCTGGCCCTACCCCCACAGCACCTGGAGGAGGTAGCCCCTATCTACTAATAGCTCCTGGCTCCCCAGGGGCAAAAAGCAACCCTCCATGCAGCCCAGCTTTTTGAGCAGTTTTTCTCTGCAGCCTCTGTGATGTGTGCCTGGCTCCCCAGAGGGTCCACAGTGCAGTATCCTGGCTAACTCTACTCCTCCCCCTCCAGCTCCTCAAGAAGGCCTTTGTTGCCTGCAATGGGTGCACCAGTTGCCCTAACTGCAAGTTTCTGGCTCCCTGTTTGGAGTTTCTGTGGACGGGGGATGGGCCCTCCACACTTGCAGGAGCTCCAAGCCTCCCTTTCCCAGGTGGCAGCAGCAGCTCCATTTTCAGCCTTCTCGCAGCTCTGTCAGATGCACTTCCCAGCTCCCACTCTCCTGCTACCCGAAGGTCTCTTCTCCTCCACCTATTGCCCAATGAGGAGCTTCCTCTCTCTGTCTCCGGAACAAGGTTCTCACACAGTCCCTCCCCTGCAAGAGTTCAATTATTTGTTCCCTCTGGTCTTTGTACTCACTGTCCATACTTCACTGTTCTGATTTCTAGTAACCAGGGAGCCTGGAGCTGTCTTCAGTTAGAGACGCCCCTCTGGGCAGAGGTGCTACTGCCCAGAGCTGATCTTGGCCTAACGGCCAATTAAGAACTGTCTCACCTGCTCTCTTGTAGGTTTCTGCAGCCTTTGGGCTGTGCTCCCCTGAGTCCAGATGCTTACTGCTCCAATTCTTAGGGACCTGCCAACATCTCATGCCCCTTATCCTATCCTCCAGCTGCTCTGTCACTTGAGAACACCATCAGCACTGCTCTCTACTCTGTCACCATCTTTTCTTCCTTAAGTACAGATTACTTTATTTGCCCTCTTCAAAGAGCTAAATATGATTCAGAATATGACAGAAGCAGAGAAGAGACTGTAAACATTATACATATGAGAGAAGTTACAATGGGGAAAAAGCAAAGAGAGACATAGGAAATATGACCCTCAGGGAAAGAAAAATGAAAAGATGTTAAGGAAATACCGTAGGTTGTATAGTGGAATATTAGAAATCAAAAATTTTAAATGTACATTTTAAAAAGACGCCGTCTAAGTGTATATGCACATTAATGATGTTATAAATTCTACAGAATTGCATTAACAATGAAGTAAAAATTAAATTGGGATGGTTTTTGGGATTCAGAAGTAAGAATCATCCCTGGCTGGTGGCACAGTGAATAAGGTGCTGACCTGTGAACCCAAAGGTTGCTGATTTGATTCCCAGCCAGGGCACATAACCAGATTTCGAGCCAGGTATCCAGCCAGGACTGTAGCTGGAGGCAGGTGAAAGGCAACCATACATCGATATCTCTCTCCCTCCCTGGCTTTGTCCCTTCCCCTCTCTCCCTTCCCCTCTCTCTAAAAATAATTAAAAAAAAAAAAAAAGCATCAAAGCTTTGTAGAACACCAGTTTACTTTTTAAAGTAATACCTATTCTCCTTTTCTTAATTAAATGAAATTGAGAGAAATAAACATTTTATGTAACACTTCTAATAATGAAGCTTAGATGTCTTAAAACAAATTGATTGTCCAGTTGCAATTATCTGGTCATGAATAGAACACACAAACTGGTGGGAAGGTTCTCTGTCTTGTCACCTCCTGAAAGGAGGAGGGTCCACAGATGCTAAAAGAGGTAGATAGCTATTTGTCCAAAGGAATTTAGATAATAAAAAATAAATAGAAGTCAGAGAAACTGGGAAAGGTTTTGTGGCACAAGTATAACCTAACTTTGGGAGGGGGATTAGTTAGGATTTGGACAATTAGAAAGCAAGGTGGAAAGACTTTTCATCAGGCAGAGCCCACTCAAAGGCAGAATGTTGGCATGAAAGCAGACAGGTAGTATGGTGTGCAGGCCAAGACAAGGAACTGGAAATCCACAGTGAAGATAAAATTAATAGTTTTCTTGATGAAATCTTGCCACTTAATTTGTCCAGATAAATGATTGTAGGATTCTGCTGAGAAATGCATCTTGTGATTAATTTTCCTGCATATCCATTGAATAATTAAAAAATAAATAAATGTTTATTATCCTCTTCAAATCAGTCATTGAAAGGGACAGACAGATATTTCCCAAATATGGCACTATTACTCAAAACATTCTAAGCTTTTTTTCTATGACCATATTTTTTTAAATATTTGCAACCAAGCATCACATTTTTCAGCTTTTGAAGGTGAACTCATTACTGGTAAAAGGGTCAAGTCATTCATAGTCAAATGTAATGAGCAAATAAGCTGAATTATGTATATTTGGATCATAAAAGAAACACTAATGAAATGAGGTGGATGGTCCTTGTATGTCTGGAAATGGTTTGATATTTGTGACAAAAATACTCCTCAGAAGCAGACCTAGAAAAATGATGAGTTTCTCAATCTCTGTTGTTGAAACATTACCATGCTTGTTGCCTCTCTCACTGACAAATTTTGAAATATTGACAGCTTTCTATTTAAATTCACTTAATCAGAATACAAGTACAAAACCTGGACCAGAAAATAGTTTCTGAGTATGAATAAGAGGATATGATGTGGAGAAACTTATTTTCTTTGATGTCAAAACATTTTTAAGTAAATGTATCAAGGTGACTATAATTGAAAGATTATATATATTTTGAGGGTAAAATTTTATGATACAACATCAGTATATTACATTGGGTGCTCACCACCCAAAGTTAAATCTTTCTGTCACATATATTTAACCCTGTTTACCCTCTATGATCCCACAGATCCTCTTCCTTCTGGTAACCACCATACTGTTGTTTGTGTTAATGAGTTTTTATTTGTGTTTCTTATTTATTCATTTATTGCTTTCTTGCAGTGTTATTTATGGCAGCCAAGGCATGGATGCAACTGAAGGATCCTTCAGTAGATGCTTGGGCAAAGAAGATGTACATATGTACAATGGAATATTATTCAAAAGATGAAACACTGCCATTTGCAACAGCATGGATGGCTCTTCAGAATATCATAATAAGCAAAATAAGAAGGAAAAAGTTAAGAACCACATGATTTCACTTATATGTGGGATATAACACTGGAAAAACTTATTTAGAAACTTACTTTTGGATTTGCAAAACAAACCTAAGTTAAATAGTTGTGTTATCATGTGCATATTACATGTTTTCATCTGAAAGCATTCTTTTTTTTTTTTTTTTTTAATTTAAAGAGAGGGGAAGGTAGAGTGGCATAGAGGGAGAAAGACATCGATGTATGGTTGCCTTTCACCTGCCTCCAGCTATAGACCTGGATGGAGACCTGGCTTGCAACCTGGTTATATGTCCTGGCTGGGAATTGAACCAGCTACCTTTGGGTTTCAGGGCGGCACCTTATCTACTGTGCTACCAGCCAGGGCTTGAAAGCATTCTCAATAGATAAGAATTTTTTTCCCCGTGATTTTAGTTCATACTATTTTAAGGTTTGGGATAATTCATCCTTTTGTGGTTCAATGTAATTCTCATTAGAAAGTGTCTATGTTTTTAATTTCACGTTCTTTCCTGATATTAGAATTAGGATATTAAAAAATAGCAACTTTTAAAATTTATTTTTCCACAATTAGGAGAATACTAAACATTGTATTTTAATATCTGTTTGATACAGTGGTGATTGTTCATAATTCTGTTCTGTTCAGTATTTTGTGTGGATTTGAAATATTTGACAATTATAAATAAATTATTATATACACAATATATTCATTTTGAATTTACTGTGGTGTATGGTTAAATTGGTGGTCTAGTTTCATTTTTTGTACATACCAGTCCAATTCTCCCAAGACTATTTATTGAAGAGATTGTCTTTACTCCATTGAATGTTAGTGCTCCCTTTGTTAAATATTAATTGATATAAAGTCATGGGTTTATTATGGGCTCTCTATTCTGTTCCATTGATCAATGTGTCTGTTCTTATGCTGATACTAGGCTATTTTGATTACAGTTACCTCATAGTATAGTTTTATATCAGGTATTGTGATCCCTCCAACTTTGTTGTTCTTTCTCAAGATTTCTGAGGCTATTTAGGGTCTTTCTTAGTTCCAAATAAATTTTTGGAATATTTATTGTAGATCTGTGAAGTATGCCGCTGGTATTTTAATAGGAATTTCATTTAATATGTAGATTGTTTTGGGTAGTATGCACATTTTAATGATGTTAATTCTTCCAGTCCATGACTATGGCATATGCTTCCATTTATCTGTATCTTCTTCAATTTCTTTTTTCAGTGTTCTATAGGATACTATAAAAATTCTAGTAGAAAACAGTACAGTTTCAGATATCTCACATAGCAATATTTTTACCAATATATTTCCTAGAGCAATGTGAATAAAGGAAAAAAAAAAAAGCAAATGGAATGACATCCAATTGAATAGCTTCTGCACAGTTCAAGAAACTGTTATCAAAATGAAAAGGAAACCAAACTATATGGAAGAAAGATATATGCCAGCGATGCATCAGACAAGGGTTTAATCTCCAATATCTATAAAGAATCTATATGTCTAACACCAAGAAGACAAATAATCCAATTTTGAAATGGACCCTAGCTGGTTTGGTTCAGTGGGTTGAGTGCTGGCTTGTGAACCAAGGAGTTGCCAATTTGATTCCCAGTAGGGGCACAAAACCTGGGTTGCAGGCTGGGTCCCCAATTGGAGGCATGCACAAGGCAACTGCACATTGATGTTTCTCTCCCAGTCTTTTGCCTTCCCTTCCTCTCTCTCTAAAAATAAATAAATAAACAAACAAGTAAATAAATAAAAATTTTTAAATGGGCAAAAGGATTGGACCTCTCCAAGGAGTGCATACAGAGAGCATTTCACATATGAAAAATGCTCAACACCACTAGCCATCAGAGAGATGAAAATTAAAACCACAATGAGATATTACTCACACCTGCCAGGATGCATTACTACTAAATCAACAAACAAGTAGTACTGGAAAGAATGTGGAGAAAAGGGAACCTTAGTGCACTATTGATGAGAACACAAACTGGTACAGCCACTGTGGAAAACAGTATAGAATTTCCTCAAAAAGTTCAAAATGAAGCTATCTTTGGACCCAGTAATCCCAGTGCTGGGACTACACTCTAAGACTACTGAAACATCAATTCAAAAAGTCTTATGCACCCCAGTATTCATAGCAACACTATTTATAGTAGCTAAGTGTTTAAAACAACCTAATTGCCCAGATAGATGGATTAAAAAAAAAGAAAGAAAAGCACTTACACGATGGAATACTACACAGCAGAAGACAAGAATGAATTCCAACCTTTTGCAACAGCATGGATGGAACTGGAGTCTATTATGCTAAATCAAATATGCCAGTTGGCAAAAGACAAACACCATATGATCTCACTTACAAGAGGAACCTAATGAACAAAACAAACATGAGAAAAATAAAACAAGAGGCATGAAAACAAGGAACAGAATGACAGCTGCCACAGAGGAGGGGGAAAAGGGGATAATGGTGATAATGAGAAGAAAAGGAAAGGATCATGTATGTATGACTCATGGACATGGACAATGATGTGGGGATTGTGGGAGTGGCAATGGGTGCTTGGAGGAGGGAAAATGGGGGAAATTGGGATAACTGTAATAAAATAAAAATAATTTTAAATTCCTGGATGAACAAAAAATAAATAAATAAAATTATTATATATAATTCATTAATAATACATTTTAAAGCCTCTCAAAAAGGACCACAGGCAAGTTTTGTAAAAAGAAGATGTATTAATGAATCTTTGCACTATGACTAATATATTACATAATCAATCACAAAAAGACCAGTAACCATAAAAATATAAATGCACAAATGAGCTATTATGTGGATTCACCTAGTCACAAAATTATCAACCATTTATTTGTAGGGTCATTTAAAACTAAATCTGGTCTAGTTAAAGAATAAACAAAAGGGTTCTAACCCCAGTTTTTGGATTTTTTCCCCTTTAACATCCATCTATGAAAATTCATGTTGCTCAATAAAATAATATTTAAATTAAAGAATAAAAGTATGGTCTCTTAGATATTAAGAAGTTTTATTTAGATGGTGGTTGAACCTGCTTGGATTCTTTCTCTATGAAAATGATTTCCCTATTTACCCACGCCAATGTTTTTTCTAGTCATTTGTCATTTACATAACACTGAGCAACCAGTGCTAGGAATGTCCTAAAAGACAAAAAAGGCTCTATAACAATTTCTGACACAGGAGACTTCATGGAGAAGTTTGTATATTCATCAGTGGCTTATTAATTACACTTTCTGTTTAGCTTGCTATTTCCTAGTGGAACAGTGATGTTTTATTTGGCAAGCAATAGCCCCTGACACAGAAGAGCAGTTGTATTCATAAAGCCACCTACTGGAAAAAGTGTCCTTGTTTATTTTTTTTCTTGTGTGTGTTGTGTGTGTTGTGTGTGTGTGTGTGTGTGTGTGTGTGTGTGTTTGTGCTTGCATCTGTATGTGTTTGTATTCAAAATCTTGGTTGCAAAAGCCACCTTATTTATTCGTGGGAAATTTTAAAATATGCTTGTACATAGTTTATATTTATAATTATTCTGTATTTTCCTAAATAAAGTGTTTTTTTTTAACTTACCACATATATTTTAAAATATTTAGTTAACTATTCTCACTGCATCAAATTTGTATTACTGTTGCTATTTTTAGCTAAAGCCCATTCCCCACCAACACATCCTTAAAAATAATAAAAAATAATAAAACACAGTCATTTTCTTCAAAGACAAAAATGGAAGGTAGGGAGAGTAAATAGTTATATATAACAACACTGTTACTCCAATAAAGTTTAGGTGATTGTCAAGCCTAAGAAAAAATAAGCTGTTTTTATGTGTAGTATCTTTTTAAAAATCGATTGCCAGTCATAATAATAGAAAATGCAAGCTAATACTTTACTGATTGTGTGCCAAACATTAATCTCTAGACTTTTAAATCACTTTCTGCATCTTGGACCTTCATGCTTTTATCTCTTAAGCTATGATTAATTGATTACTTCCATATAAAATTATTATATAAAAGGGAAAAATTTCTTTTTGATATTTGATTTATCTTTATCCTCTTATACAAGATAGAAGCAATATTTTGAGTAATATGGTATGAAAAAGACATCTCTCACCCTGGCTGGTGGCACAGTGGATAAGATGCTGGCCTGCAAACCCAAAGGTGGCTGGTTCAATTCCCCAGCCAGGGCACATAACTAAGTTGCAAGCCAGGTCTCTAGCCAGGTCCATAGCTGGAGGCAGTGAAAGGCAACCATACATTGATGTCTCTCTCCCTCTCTGCCTCTCTCCATTCCCCTCTATCTAAAAATAATAAATAAAGTCTTTAACAAAAAAGACATCTCTCATAAATTTGGTCTCTTTTTAAGTTTATATTTAGATTAGTATGGTTTAATCTATTTTGAAAAGAGAAGGTAAATATTTTTAAAAGAACAATTGTCTGCCAGAAATATTTAAGAGCCTTTATTGATGCTAGAAGAATAAACCATGCCAGGTGTTTCATGAGATTAAAAGGTGATCTCCAATCCCTTTTTACTCTTGTTTACCCTGATGCTTTTAAATATCCATAAGATAAGCAAGAAGGCATTAATTCTGCTATTTATATATAGTACACAAGGGTGACATTCAAATATGAAAGCTACTTTAAAAGAATCACCAGGCAGAAAGTGACTTTGGTTTGTTTTTAATCCAAGTCAGACAGCATTCAAACTCTGATAGAATAGTTTAACCTTAATCGTAAAATCTCTAGAAATAAAATTATTCATTTTCCCAGAGAAAACTACTTGAATGTGTCACAGCTTCGCTCAGGGAGGAAAATTGTCCAAATGAAACTTTAATACAAAATTTGAATGTTATTCTATGACAATCCCATTTATAATATTTTCAGATCAGTGTAGGTAGCTGAGAAACTGAGGTGTGGACCAGACATGCTGGTGTTCAATTCTTTAAATAAGAGGACTTACTTCATCACTGAGGTCAAAGTAATGCAGCATTACTAGACCTGATACAGGTAGACGAGCAGGACACTAGTGAGCAAGTGCACGGCAAGGTTATTCACAAGCTATCCATGTGAATTACCAATGCATATAGGTGCCATTCATATTAAAAATATCTTTATTACTTTGATAGGTATTTGTCATATCATAATGGACAGCTATTTTGTAGCTCTTACATTTGCAATATTAAACTATAGAGGGAAAGCTTAGTCTGATGATATACAATTGATTCAGATACATTTTTAAAACTGTATTATATTGTACTTGACATGGTTGCTCAATACAAATTTTCTATAGAAAGTGACTAAAAGTTCCATTCAAAAATTTATATTGATTCTTCAGAATTCTTTGAAGTCTTATATTTTTCCTCTCAAAAACATTAGAAGTATTTTAGTAATAATTAAAAATACCTGGCCTGGCTGGTGGCTCAGTAGATAGGCAGTGGCCTGTGAACCCAAAGGTTGCTGGTTTGATTTCCAGCCAGGGCACATAACCAGGTTGCAAGCCAGGTCTCCAGCCAGATCCATAGCTGGAGTCAGGCGAAAGGCAACCATACATTGATGTTCCTTTCCCTTTCTTCCTCCCTCTCTGCCCTTCTTTCTAAAAATAATGAATAAAATATGCATATGAAATTATGCAATATCACATGCCATTAAGAACTGCCTATAAAACAATGATAAGATTCCATTATATACCTACCAGAATGGCTAAAATTAAAACATGACAACTCAAGAAATTGACAAAATGTGAAACCACATAAATTACCATTCACTGAAGGTAGAAATGCAAAAATTATCCAGTCACTTTGGAAGACAGTTTGCCTGTTTCCTACAAAAGTACAGTTTTACCATAGAATACAGCAATTGGGCTACTTAGTATTTACCCAATGGAGATAAAAACTATGTCCACACAAATGCCTGTGCACAGCTGCTTATAGCAGCTTTATTCTTAATTGAAGAAACCAAGATGTTCTTTAGTGGGTAGATGAATGAATAAACAAACTAGCATGTACATACAACAGAGTATTAGTCAATGGTAAAAGGCAATAAGCTATTAAGCCATGAAAAGACATGAAGGTAATAGCCAAGTGCTGGAAAAAGCCTAAGTGCCCATCAGTGGATGATTGGATCAAAAAACTTTGGTACATTTACACAATGGAATACTACACAGCAGAAAGAAAGAAGGAACTCCTGACCTTTGCAACAACATGGATGGAACTAGAAAGTATTGTGCTTAATGAAATAAGCAGGGTCAGTGAAGGACAAATACCATATGATTACAGGACAATAATGAACAAAACTAACAATAAGCAAAACAGAACCAGATATATGACTACAGTGAATAGGCCTTCAGTGTTCAGGGAGAAGGAGGTTAGCAGGAAAGGGGAGGAAGGGGAACAGTTTAGACAAGAACCTAATATAAAGGAACCATGGACATGGACAACAGGTGGGATTGACTTTGGCGGGGAATGGGTGGGTGTGGAAGGGGATAGAGGGGAGCAAAAAGGGGCTGGATGTAATACAACAACAATAAAATTAAATTAAAAAAAAAGACATGGAGGAAACTTCTTTCACATATTACTAAGTGAAAGAAGCCAATCTAAAAAGACTACATAATGTATGAATCCAGCTATGTGACATTTTATAGAAGATAAAACTATGGAGATAGTAAAAAGATATATGTTGCCATGTGCTAGAGGAGGTAGGAATGAATCGACAGAACACAAGGGGGTTTTACTGCAATGAAACTATTCTGTATGATAATATGATTATGGATGTCATTACACGTTCGTTAAACCTCATAAATTATATAACACACACAAATAAATGAGCCCTAGGTGAAGTTCAGTTAATAATAGTGTATCAATATCAGCTCATCAATTGTAATAAATGTTACATGTTAATGAAATCATTAAGGGAACTGAAAGTGGAAAAGTAGCAGGAATACATGGGAACTCTACTTTCTGATCAATTTTTTTATAAACTTAGAACTAGTCTAACAAAATGAAGTCTATGCATTAAAATAAATATTTGAGGAAAAGAAGTTGCAAAATTCGAACCTTCAAATCAGTAATTTACAAGGCAAAAAGTGCCTATTGCTTTGTAACAATTTGTCTACATTACTTCTCACTAGAATTTAAAGGACCTTATGGATAAGAACCTTGTTCAGGTCCTATATAATATCTTAGACAACTATGTCAAGTGCAAAAAATAGCCAGACATCATCTTAAAGTATATTTCTGGAAATATAGTCCAACCCAATAGTTCAAGCAACTCAGTATCCACCAGGATCAATGCATTCCCTGGCCAAAATTAATTCTGCTATATTACTTACTAAGGGTTAACATTTCAATAATTAATACTCCACTCAGATGTGGTAAAGAAATTACTAACTGATAGCATTAGGTATGCATATGGCCATCATCTATTTTTAAAATGTAAATCCAATGCTCTGAAAAAAGTTTCTTATACAAATAAAGATCAAAATTGCATAAAAGAAGAAAAATGTGTGTTCTTTCCAACAGATTACATACATTGGGCATCATTGATACCATATTAATCATTAAGATTCCCCTTCTTCCAAAATAATACAAAAAGCAAACCAATAGAATCTTAGCTGTGTTAGAAATAGAATGAAATGTTTACATTCTTTTTGTATTGAACTTTCCAGAACTAATATATAAACAAAAGCAGTAATTTCTGGACAACTGCTGAAATTGCATGAAATCATCTGATTGTCTACACTCACTAGTATAATTCAAAACTTTTGGACAAAAGGCTGTAGCTAATTTATATTTAAAAACTTAACTAAAGGAGAACCAAGATGGTGGAGGAGTAAGTGGAGCTACACCAATCTCCTCCCAATAGCAAGCTGGAATTACCATATAATTGGGGAGAAATCATCCAGAATAACCAACAGAATACCAACTGGAGAGAAGTCTAATTACCAGGGACAGAAAGAAGAGTCAATTCATCACAACATGACCAGTAGGAAGTGAGATGTGAAAGGGCTGGTGAGGCTCCCACAGGCGGCAGCTGAAGGGACAGAGAAACATCTCAGCTGCCAGGGGTCCCACCTGAGAAGGGTGGAATCTAAACCCCCAACTGGGCTCCCCAGCCTACAGCAACAAAGCTGAGAGTAAAACAGCACCCAGCAGTGAAAAGCTAAAAGCCACCAGGTTTAGCCAGCTTGACAGAGACTGAATTCTTAAAGGGACCATGCATGAAAATACAGTGGCACTCATCTACCCTGGGCTCTAGCAGAGAAGGGGCACAGTGGACTAGAGATGCTTGGGGAAAGTTTGGGGCAGTGGCTTTAGGGTGAGAGCTGAGGGAGCAGCCCATGAGTCCAGTGCTGACCCATCCCCCACACAGCCAGCAGACCACTCTTCTCCAAAGGGCAGGAACCTGAGGGGAAGCCACAGCCCCACCCACAGGAATTAATCCACACCAGCCAGCAGTGCCTAAACCTAACTTCAGATCACAGGTTGATTGGATTAACAACTGAATTAACCTGCTTCCAACCTGAGGTACCTAAAACTGACCAAGATCACAGACTGATTGGATTAACAACTAAAGGAGACAAAGACAGTGGCTCTCTGGTAGTATCAAACTTGCTGACTAGGCCCAGACTGGGTCATGAACTGACATCACCAAGCACAGATCCAGGAAGTAAAAAAAGTGCACCTCTATACCACAGAAGGTCACACAACTAAGATAGTAAGTCAAAGCAGACTAATCCAAGAAGCAGAAACAAACAAGATTCACCTAAAATGGGGAGACAAAAAAAATAAACCCTCAGCAAATGAAAAGGGGGAATCTTCAAGAAGAGTGGAAAATGAAATAGAGGCAAGCACCCTATCAGACATAGAATTCAAAGTAATGATGATAGAGAAGCTCAATGAGCTCAGCAAGTTCAATGAAAACTACAAACAACTCCAGGAGTACTATGAAGAACTCCAGGAAAGCTACAAGGAACGTACTGAGAACTACACCAGCATTAAAAAGGACATAGAAACCACCTATAAGAGCCAGGAGGAAATGAAGAATACAATTTCTGAATTGAAGAACACAGTAGAAGGAATCAAAAGCAGACTAGGGAAAGAAGAATCAGATCAACGAGGTGAAGGTCAATATAGAAAAAAATTCCCAGGCAGTGCAACAAAATAAAAACATAAAAAACTGAAAAAGAATGAAAAAGTTTTAAGAGAGCTGCAGGACAACATGAAACGTAATAATATTCATATCATAGGGATACCAGAAGAACAGGAGGTGCAAGGGATAGAAAAGTAATGATAAAGTAATGACAGAAAACTTCCCTAACGTGAGGAGAGAAAATGTCATGCAAACTCAGAAAGCACAAAGGGTCCCAAGGAAGATGAACCCAAACAGGCCCACTCCAAGACACATCATAATGAAAATGGCAAATTTCAAAGACAAGGAGAGAATCCTAAAAGAAGCAAGAGAGAAACAACTAATAACATACAAGGGGGCTCCCATAAGGTTATCAGCTGATTTCTCAACAGAAACACAACAAGCCAGAAGCTTGAATATTTCAAGCAATGAAAAACAAAGGCCTGCAACCAAGAATATGCTTGCATATTCTGCAACCAAGAATGACAGCAAGGCTGTCATTCAAAATGGAAGGTGAAATAAGGAGTTTCCCAGGCAAAAGAAGACTAAAAGAATACATCTAAACCAAACCAGCTTTGCAAAAGATGCTAAAAGGTCTGCTTTAAGAAGATGAAGGAACAGAGATCAGGAAGATGGCGACAGAGTGGAGAGCAGTGCTGATGGTGTTCTTGAGTACCAAAGCAGCTAGAGGACAAGATAGGGAGCCTGAGACACCATAAGGACCCTAGGAATTGGAGAGAGCAGCATCTGGACACAGGGGAGCACAGCCCAGAGGCAGAGGAGACCAGCAGGACAGTAGCCCACAGGCCAGAATACAACCAGACATCCCAAATAAAGGACACACCAAGAACAGCAAGTGGAGAAAATCTGGGAGACGGCAACACCGAACTCCACAAATCTCCTATCACAGAAGGGTGCTCAACTAAGGCAAGGAAGCAAAGCAGGTTAACCCAAGGAAAGAACAAAAATAAATAAAGAGCAAGCAAGAACAGACACTCAAAATGGGGAAAAAAAGAATCAGTCCATCACCAAAAGGAAAGGAAGAATCCCCAGAAAGAACACAAAATGAAACAGAGGCACCTAAAATATCAGATAAGGAATTCAAAAGAATGATGATAGAGAAGCTCAGTGAGCTCAGCCACATCAAAGAAAACTGTAAACAACTCCAGGAGAACTACAAAGAACTCCAGGGAAATTACAAAGAACTCCAGGGAAGTTATAAGGAACTTATTGAGAACTACAACAGCATGAAAAAGGACATGGAAACTATCAATAAGTGCCAGGAGGAAAAGAAGAATACAATTTCTGAATTGAAGAATACGGTAGAAGGAATCAACAGTAGGCAGGAGGAAGCAGAGGACCAGATCAGTGAGTTGGAGGATAATGTAGACAAATACTCCAAGACAGTACAAGAGAATAAAAAAAGGCTAATTTAAGACTGAAGAGGGGTTAAGAGAGCTGCAGGACACATGAAACATAATAACACCTGTATCATAGGGATACCAGAAGGAGAAGAAAAACAAGGAATGAATGGAAAACCTGTTCAAAAAGTCATGATAGAAAATTTCCCTAACAGGATGAGTGAAAACATTAATCCAGTTCAGGAAGCACAGAGGGTCCCAATGAGGATCAACCCAAACAGACCAAAACCAAGGCACATTATTATTAAAATGGCTAATTTCAGAGACAAAGAGAGAATCCTAAAAGCATCAAGAGAGAAAAGACAAATAACATACGAAGGGACTCCAATAAAGCTATCAAATGATTATTCAACAAAAACAATTCAAGCTAGAAGGGAATGGCAAACAGTATTTCAAGTAATGGTAAACAAAGGCCTGCAACCAAGAATACTCTACCCAGCAAGGCTCCCATTCAAGATAGAAGGAGAAATAAGGAGCTTCCCAGACAAAAAAAAGACTAAAAGAATACATCTCTACAAAACCAGCATTGCAAGAAATGCTAAAGGGTTTTCTATAAAAATAGGTAAACAAATAAAATGAAAAAATAGAGAAAGCCAAGAGGAATACAGACACAAAGGGAGAAAATGGCAATGAATAAGTATCAATCAATAATAACCTTAAATGTAAATGGATTAAATGCACCAATCAAAAGACATAGGGTAGCCGAATGGATAAGACAACATGACCCACATATATGCTGTCTTCAAGAGACCCACCTCAGAACAAAAGATCGACACAGATTGAGAGTGAAGGAATGGAA
>PVIW01013609.1:0-26744 GCA_004026585.1 Noctilio leporinus | reverse complement strand
GGAAATCACAACTGATACCTCAGAAATACAAAAGATTGTAAGAAATTACTACAAACAACTCTATGACAAAAAATATGACAACCTGGATGAAATGGACACATTTCTGGAAAGGTATAATCTACCAAAACTGAACCCAGAAGAAGCAGAAAGCCTCAATAGGCCAATAACAACTAGTGAAATTCAAGAAGTAATCCAAAATATCCCAAAGCACAAAAGCCCTGGACCAGATGGCTACACAGGAGAATTTTACCAAACTTTTAAAGAAGAACTAACTCCTATCCTCCTCAAACTATACCAGAAATTTCAGGAAGAGGGAAGAATCCCGAACTCTTTTTATGAGGCCAATATTATTCTAATCCCAAAACCTGGGCAAGATACAACTAAGAAAGAAAGCTACAGGCCTATATTTCTGATGAACATAGACGCAAAAATTCTCAAGAAAATATTGGCCAATCGGATTCAGCATTATATTACAAAAATCATACACCATGATCAAGTGGGCTTCATCCCAGGGATGCAAGGATGGTACAGCATTCGTAAATCAATCAATGTAATACACCACATCAACAAATTGAAAGATAAAAACCATATGATCATATCAATAGATGTTGAGAAAGCATTTGATAAAGTGCAGCAACCATTTATGATAAAAACCCTCAGCAAAATGGGAATAGAGGGAGTATATCTCAACATCATAAAGGCCATCTATGAGAAACCTGAAGCCAACATCATACTTAATGGACAAATACTGAAAGCTTTCCCCCTAAGATCAGGAATGAGACAAGGCTGTCCACTTTCTCCACTTCTATTCAACATTGTCTTGGAAGTTCTAGCTATAGCCATCAGAGAAGAAAAAGGAATTAAAGTATCCAAATTGGAAAGGAGGAAGTCAAACTGTGATTATGTGCAGATGATATGATAGTGTACATACAAAACCCGATGGGCTCCACCAAAAACTTGCTTGACCTAATAAGCAAATTTAGCAAAATTGCTGGGTATGAAGTCAATAACCAGAAATCAAAAGCATTTTTGTATACAAATAATGAAACAACAGAAATAGAAGCGAAAAAACAAATCCCATTTACCACAGCAACAAGAAAAATAAAGTACCTAAGAATAAACTTAACTAAGTAGGTAAAAGACCTGTACTCAGAAAACTACAGAACAATGAAGAAAGAAATGAAGGAGGACACAAATAAATGGAAGTATATACCATTTTCGAGGATGGGAAAAATGAACATCATTAAAATGTCCATACTACCCAAAGCAATCTACATATTCAATGCAATCCCAATTAAAATACCAATGACAGACTTCACAGAAATAGAAAAAATACTTCAAAAATTTATATGGAGCCAAAAACGCCCACGAATAGCCACCACAATCTTGAGATAGTAGAACAAGGTAGGAGGAATCACAATGCCGGACTTCAAACAATACTACAAGGCTACTGTCATCAAAACAGCATGGTACTGGCATAAGAATAGACATATAGATCAATGGAACAGAATAGACAGCCCAGAAATTAACCCAGGACTCTATGGTCAACTCATATTTGACATAGGGGGAAAGAACATCGAATGGAGTGAAAACAGTCTCTTCAACAAATGGTGTTGGGATAACTGGACAGCAACATGCGAAAATCTAAAACTAGAGCACGAATTTACACCATCCACCAAAATAAACTCAAGATGGATAAAGGATTTAAATATAAGCAGTGCCACCATAAAGGTCCTGGAGAAAAATATAGGGACCAAACTTTCGGATATCCTATGCAGAAATATGTTTACTGACACTTCACCAAGGGCAAAGGAAATCAAAGAACGAATCAACAAATGGGACTATATCAAATTGAAAAGTTTCTGTTCAGCTAAGGAAAATATCAGCAAAATTCAAGGGGAACCAACTGTATGGGAAAACATAATTGCCAATGATACCTCAGACAAGGGTCTGATCTCCAAAATACATAAAGAACTAACGCGACTCAACACCAGGGAGACAGACTGCCCAATTAAAAAATGGGCAAAGGACCTGAACAGACTACTCACTGAGGAAGATATACAAAGGGCCCAGAGGCATATGAAAGAATGCTCATCATCACTAGTCATCAGAGAGAGGCAAATGAAAACCACAATATGACACCACCTCTCACCTGTCAGAATGGCAATCATCAACTAATCAACAGACAACAAGTGTTGGTGAGGATGCGGGGCAAAGGGAACCCTTATACACTGTTGCTGGGAATGTAGGCTGGTGCAACCACTGTGGAAAACAGTATTGGGTTTCCTTAAAAAGCTAAACTGAAAATGGAACTGCCTTTTGATCCAGCAACTCCACTACTTGGACTATACCCAAAGAATCCTGAAACACCAGTTCATAAGAACCTATGCACACCTATGTTCATAGCAGCACTATTTACAATAGTCAAGTGCTGGAAACAGCCTAAGTGCCCATCAGTGAATGATTGGATCAAAAAACTTTGGTACATTTACACAATGGAATTCTATATAGCAGAAAGAAAGAAGGAACTTGTACCCTTTGCAACAACATGGATGGAACTGGAGAGTATTATGCTTAGTGAAAAAAGCCAGTAAGTGAAAGACAAATATCATATGATCTCACCCATTACGGGACAATAATGAGCAAAACTAACAACAAGCAAAACAGAACCAAATATATTATTACAATGAATAGGCATTCAGTGTTCAGGGGGAAAGTGGTTGGGGGGACGGAGAGGCAGTGGCAAGAAAGGGGAGCAGCATAGGCAAGAACCTAGTGTAAAGGAACCATGGACATGGACAACAGGTGTGATTGACTTTGGGAGGAATGGGTAGGTGGGGAGGGCGACAGAGGGGAGCAAAAGGGGATGGATGTAATACAACAACAGTAAAATTTAAAAAATTTATATATATATATAATTTTAACTTCATTTAAAAAATAAGAAGATATATAAAGGGCCTGAAGGCATATGAAAGAATGCTCAACATCACTAGTCATCATAGAGATGCAAATTAAATCCACAATAAGATACCACCTCACACCTCTCAGAATGGCAATCATCAGCAAATCAACCGGCAACAAGTGTTGGCGAGGATATGGGGCAACGGGAACCCTCATACACTGTTGGTGGGAATGTAGGCTGGTGCAGCCACTGTGGAAAACAGTATGGGGTTTCCTTAAAAAACTGACAATGGAACTGCCTTTTGATCCAGCAATTTCACTACTTGGACTATACCCAAAGAATCCTGAAACAACAATTCATAAGAACCTATGTACACCTATGTTCATAGCAGCTCTATTTACAATAGCCAAGTGCTGGAAGCAGCCTAAGTGCCCATCAGTGGATGATTGGATCAAAAAACTTTGGTACATTTACACAACAGAATACTACACAGCAGAAAGAAAGAAGGAACTTGTACCCTTTGCAACAACATGGATGGAACTGGAGAGGATTATGCTTAGTGAAATAAGCCAGTCAGTGAAGGACAAATGTCATATGATCTCACCCATTACAGGACAATAATGAACAAAACTAATAACAAGCAAAACAGAACCAAATATATGAATACAGTGAATAGGCCTTCAGTTGCCAGTGGGTAAGGGATTGGGGCAGGGGGGAGGCAGAGGCAAGAAAGGGGAGCAGCTTAGACAAGAACCTAGTATAAGGGAACCATGGACATGGACAACAGGTGGGATTGACTTTGGGGGGAATGGGTGGGTGGGGAGGTGGACAGAGGGGAGCAAACAGGGGATGGATGTAATACAACAACAGTAAAATTTAAAAAATAAAAAAAGGCCTTTGAAACTGCATTAAAAAAAAAAAAAAGTAATGTGAGTGATAAGGAATCCATAAAGGTTCACTCTAAGCAGTGGTCAGAAACAAATGAAAGAAAATATCAACAGTATCAAATGTAACTGAGAAGTCATTTAAGTGGATGGAGTAATATTTATTAGGAGTCCCAATTAGAAGGACAATATTTTCTTTTAATAATCTGTCAGAGTTCAGTCACATACACAGTAGCTATAGCTATCATAGGTATTCTTGTTGCCAAACATGGACTGGAACATAGGATGGTCTGCCTAAACAGTCTGGAAATGGGTCCTTGTAAAGTCACAGGAAAAGCATTTTGGGGACTCACGTGTGTAGAAGGATTTGAGGTATAGTGTCAATATTTATTGAAGGGGTATGCATCACTCCCTCATCCACAACCAGATGGTTCAGCTTCATCATTGTGGAAGAAATCTAACCTCCCGGGGCTGCAGGTCTTCATTGGTCCTCAGCAAGCCCAGAGGAGGACCAGGGGCCAGATGTGCTATGCAATTGGTCTGGAAACTTAGGCTCTAACTGTCCAATACCAAAGAGTGTGCCTTAGGCCATTGTTAAGCTTTGATTATTTTTCCTTAGGCTTTGGATAGAGCATATTTTGTTTTGTTTTTTTCACTCTAACTTAATTTTGTAATACATTTATCCCATTTCCCCCACTGCTTTCTTCTGCCCCACCCTCCCCATCCCTCCTCCCACAGTCAATCCCACATGTTGTCCATTTCCATGGATTATCCATGCTAGCTCCTTGACTAAATTGTTGCCCTTCTTTGCCTCTTTCTCCCCCTCACCCCTCCTTCTCCACTCTGCGCACTGAAAGTCTGTTCCTTGTTTCTATGTCTCTGGTTCAGTTTTGCTTGTTTGTTCTGTTCATTAGTTTCCTGTGTTGGGGGAGATCATATGGTATTTGTCTTTCACTGACCGGCTTATTTCACTAAGCATAATACTCTCCAGTTCCATCCATGTTGTTCCAAAATGTAGGAGTTTCTTCTTTCTTTCTGTTGTGCAGTATTTCATTGTGTAAATGTACCAAAGTTTGTTAATCCATTCATCCACTGAAGGGGCACTTAGGTGATTTTCAGCACATGGCTATTGTAAATAGCTCTGCTACAAACATAGGGTACATAGATTCTTCTGAATTGGTGTTTCAGGGTTCTTCAGGCATAATCTGAGCAGTGTAATTGCTGGGTCAAAAGGCAGTTCCATTTTTAGTTTTTTGAGAAAATTCCATACTGATTTCCATAGTGGTTACATCAGTCAGCATTCCCACCAACAATGCTCCAGGGTTCCCTTTTTCTCCACATCATTGCCAGCACCTGTTTGTTGATTTCTTAATGATGCCCATTCTGACAGGTGTGAGGTGGTATCTCATTGTGGCTTAAATTTGCACCTCTCTGATGGCTAGTGATGTTGAGCATTCCTTCATATGCCTATGGATCCTTTGTATGTCTTCCTCAGAGAAATGTCTGCTCAGATCCTTTGCCCATTTTTTAATTGGGCTGTCTGTCTTCTTGTTGTTGAGTCACGTAAGTTCTTTATATATTTTGAAGTACAAACCTTTGCCTGAAGTATCATGGGGAAATATATTTTTCCATACATTTCATTCCCCTTTCATTTTGCTGATGTTTTCTTTAGCTGAACAAAAACTTTTCAGTTTGATATAGTCCCATTTGTTTATTTGTTCCTTTATTTCCTTTGCCCTTGAAGAAGTATTGGTGATATTTGCACAGGATATCTGAAATTTTACTTCTTATGTTTACCTCTAGGACTTTAATGGTGTCACAGCTTATGTTTAAGTCCTTTATCCATCTTGAGTTTATTCTTGTGTATGGTGTAATTTCTTGGTCTAGTTTTATTTATTTATTTTTTGCATGTCCCTCTCCAGTTCTTCCAACACAACTTGTTGAAAAAGTTATTTTCACTACATTTTATGTTCCTTCCCATTTTGTTTAATATTAATTGATCATAGAATCGTGGGGTTATTTCTGGGCTCTCTATTTTGTTCCATTGATCTATTTGTCTATTCTTATACCAGTACCAGATTGTTTTGATTACAGTGGCCTTGTAGTATAGTTTGATACCTGGTATTGTGATTTCTCCAACTTTGTTCTTTCTCAAGATTGCTATGACAATTTGTGGTCCCTTTTGGCTCCATATAAATTTTTAAAGTATCTTTTTAGAGATCTGTGAAATATGTCATTGGTATTTTGATTGGGATTGCATGGAATCTATAGATTGCTTTGGTTAGTACTGACATTTTCATGATTAAAACTTTTCCCATCTTTAAAGATGATATATGCTTCCATTTATTTGTATCTTCCTTAGTTTCCTCGGTGTTCTTAGGTTTTCTGAGTACAAGTCTGTTACCTCCTTGGTAAATTTTATTCCTAAGTACTTTATTTTCTTGTTGCTATGGTAAATGGAATTTATTTTCTAGTTTTATCTCTGATATTTCATTGTTAGCATACAAAAATGCTTTAGATTTCTGAATATTGATTTTATATCGAGCTATTTTGTTCAATTTGCTTATTAGGTCAAGTAGGTTTTTGGTTGGGTCCATCAGGAGTTGTATGTACACTATCATGTCATCTGCAAATAATGACAGTTCTACTTCCTCTTATTCAATTTGGGTACTTTTGATTCCTATTTCTTATCTGGTGGCTATGACAAGGACATCCAAAATGATGTTGAACAGAAGTGGAGAGAGTGGACAGCCCTGTCTTGTTCTTGATCTTAGGGTAAAGTTTTTTTTTTTGCCCATTGACTATAATGTTGTCTTCAGGTTTCTTGTATGAGCCTGCATTACGTTGAATTATGCTCCCTCTATTCCCATTTTGCTGACCATTTATTTTTATCATAAATGAGTGCTGTACGTTTATCAAATGTTTTTTCAGCACCTATTGATATAATCATTTAATTTTCTCTTTCATGTGGTTTATGTGGTGTATTATGTTTATTGATTTGTGAATGTTGGAACATCCTTAGAGCCCTGGGATGGATCCCAATTGATCACACTATATGACCTTTTTTTATCCAGTTTAATTTTTAAAATTTAATTTCATTTTTATTGTATTACATCCATCCACTTTTTACTCCAGTCTGTCCCCTTTCCCACCCACCTACTCCCTCCCAAAGTCAATGCCACTTGTTATTCATGTCTATGGTTTTTCCATACTAGGTTCTTGACTAAACTGGTCCCCTTCTTTGCCTCTTTCTCCCCATTCCTTCTGCCCTCACTTCCCCCCACCCACTGGAGATCTGTTCACTCTATTCATGTATCTGATTCTGTTTTGCTTGTTGTTTATTTTGTTCATTATTGTCCTTTAATGAGAGAGATCATATGGTATTTGTCTTTCACTGACTGGATTATTTCACTAAGCATAACACTTTGTAGTTCCATCCATGTTGCTGCAAAGGGTGGGAGTTCCTTCTTTCTTTCTACTGTGTAGTATTCCATTGGGTAAATGTACCAAAGTTTTGATCCAATTATCCAGTGAAGGGCACTTAGAATGTTTCCAGCACTTGGCTATTGTAAATAGCCCTGCTATGAACATAGGGGTACATAGGTTCGTCTGAATTGTTCTTTCAGGATTCTTTGGGTATAGTGCTACTAGTGGAATTTCTGGATCAATAGGCAGTTCCATTTTTAGTTTTTTAAGGAAACTTCATAATGTTTTTCATAGTTGCTTCACCAACCTACATTCCCACCAACAGTACCCCAGGGTTCCCTTTTCCTGAAATCCTCACCAACACTTGTTGTTTGTTGATTTGTTGATGATTGCCATTTTGACAGGGGTGAAGTAACTTATTGGGGTTTTAATTTGCATGTCGCTGATGGCTAGTGATGTTGAGCATTCTTTCCTATGCCTCTAGGCACTTTCTATGTCTTTCTCAGTGAGTTGTCTGTTCAGGTCCTCTGCCCATTTTTTAATTGGGCTGTCTGTCTCCCTGGTGTTGAGTCGCATTGGTTCTTTATGTATTTTGGAGATCAGACCCTTGTCTGAGGTATCATTGGCAATTATGTTTTCCCATACAGTTGGTTCCCTTTTCATTTTGCTGGTGTTTTCTTAGCTGAACAGAAACTTTTGAATTTGATATAGTCCCATTTGTTTTGTTCTTTGATTACCTTTGCCGTTGGTGAAGTATCAGTGCCTATATTTCTGCATAGGATATATAAAATTTTACTACCTATATTTTTCTCCAGGACCTTTATGGTGGCACTGCTTATGTTTAAATCCTTTACCCATCTTGAGTTTATTCTGGTGTATGGTATAATTTAGTGGTCTTATTTCATCTTATTTACATGTTGCTGTCCAGTTCTCCCAACACCACTTGTTGAAGAAACTGTTTTTACTCCATTTGATGTTCCTTCCCCCTTTGTCGAATATTAATTGACCATAGAGTCCTAGGTTTATTTTTGGGCTCTCTATTCTGTTCCATTGGCCTATATGTCTATTCTTATGCCAGTAGCAGACAGTTTTGGTGACAGTAGCCTTGTAGTATAGTATGATGTCTGATATTGTGATAACTCCTAGCTTGTTCTTCTTTGACAAGATTGCTATGGCTATTTATGGGTGTTGCTGGCTCCATATGAATTTTTGAAGTATTTTTCTATTTCTGTGAAGATTGTCATTGGTATTTTAATTGGGATTTCATTGAATTTGTAGATTGCTTTGGGTAGTATGGACATTTTAATGATGTTAATTCTTCCCATTCATGAACATGCTATATACTTACATTTATTTGTATCTTCCTTAATTTCTTTTTTCAATGTTCTGTACTTTTCTGAGTACAAATATTTTACCTCCTTGTTTAAGTTGATTCCTAAGTACTTTATTTTTTATTGTTATGGTAAATGGGATTTGTTTTCTAGCTTCTATTCTGGATGTTTCATTATTGATATACAAAAATGTTTTTGATTTCTGAACATTTACTGTGTATCTAATGGTTTTCCTAAATTTGCCTCTTAGGTAAAGTAAGTTTTTGGTGGAGCCTATCGAGTTTTGTATGTACACTATCGTATCATCTGCAAATAATAACAGTTTCACTTTCTTCTTTCTAATTTGGATACCTTTGATTCCTTTTTCTTGTCTGATACATATGGCTAGATTTTCCAAAATTGATGTTGAACAGAAGTGGGGAAAGTGGACAGCCTTGTCTTGTTCCTGATCCTAGGGGGAAATCTTTTAGTTTTTGCCTATTGTGAATGATATTGGCTTCAGGTTTCTAATATATGGCCTTTAAGATGTTGAGGTATGCTCCCTCCATTTCCATTTTGCTGAGGGTTTTTATCATAAATCATTGCTGTAATTTATCAAATGCTTTTTCAGCCTCTATTGGTAGGATCATATGGTTTTTGTCTTTCATTTTGTTGATGTGATGTATTACATTTATTGATTTGCAAATGTAGTACCATCCTTGCATCCCTGGGATGAAACCCTCTCGATCATGGTGTATCATCTTTGTAATGTACTGCTGGATCCAGTTGGCCAATATTTTGTTGACAATCTTAGCATCTATGTTCATCAGAGATATTGGCCTATAGTTTTCTTTCTTAGTGGTGTCTTGACCTGGTTTTGGGATTAGAATAATATTGGCCTCATAGAAAGAGTTTGGGAGTCTTCCCTCTTCTTTGATTTTTTGGAATAGGTTGAGAAGAATAGGAGTTAGTTTTTAACTGTTTGGGAGAATTCACCTGTGTAGACATCTGGCCCAGGACTCTTGTGCTTTGGGAGATTTTGATTACTTCTTGAATTTCATTAGTTGTTATTGGCCTATTCAGGCTTTCTTCTTCTTCTTGGTTCAGTTTTGGTAGATTATGCATTTCCAGAAATGTGTCCATTTCATCCAGCTTGTCATATTCCTTGTCATGTAATTGTTTGTACTAATTTCTTACAATTCTTTGTATTTTTGAAGTGTCAGTTGTGATTTTTTCTCTGTCATTTCTGATTCTGTTTATTTGGGTCCTCTCTCTCTTTTTCTTGATGAGTCTGGATAAACTCTTGTCAACTTTGTATATTTTTTCAAAGAACCAGCTCCTGGACTTGTTGATTCTTTGAATTGTAGTTCGAGTCTCTAAGTTATTTAGTTTTGCTTTGATCTTGACGATTTTTTTCCCTTCTACTTGCTCTAGGCCTTGTTCATTGTTGTTCCTCTAGTTCTTGCAGCTTTATGATTAGGTTGTTTTTATAAACGTGTTTTGACCTTTTTAGGGAGGTCTATATTACTATTAATTTCCCTCTGAGGACTGTCTTGATGTTTTCCATAGGTTTTGGACTGTTGTGTATTCATTGTCATTTGTTTCCAAAAAGTTTTTGCTTTCATCTTTAATCTCATTATTAACCCATTCATTACTTAGAAGCATGTTATTTAGTCACCATGAGTTAGAGTGTTTTTGTTTTTTTTCTCTTGAGATTGGCTTCTAGTTTCAAGCCATTGTGATCTGAGAAGATGCTTGGTATGATTTCAATTTTCCTATATTGTTAGAGGCTTGTCTTGTGACCTACCTTGTAGTCTATCTTTGGAAATGTTCCATTTGCATTTGAAAAGAATGTGTGTTTTGTTTGTTTAGGGTAAAAGGTTCTGTATATATCAGTTAGGTCCATTTCCTCTAGAGTGTTATTAAATGCCACAATATTTTGTTTGGAAGATCTGTCTGTTGTTGGTAGTGGGGTATTAAAATCCCCTACTATTAGTGTGTTGATATCTACGTCCTTCTTTAAGTCTTTCAAAATTTTCCTCGTGTATTTCAGAACTCCTCTGTTTGGTGTGTGTATGTTTACCATAGTTATTTCTTCTTGATGGATTGTTCCCTTAAGTATTATAAAATGTCCTTCTTTATCTCTTTTTATGGCCTTCATTGTAAAATCTATTTTGTCTGAAATAATTATTGCTACTCCAGCCTTTTTATCATGTCCATTTGCCTGATATATATTTTTCCATCCCTCCACTTTCAATCTGTGCCTATCATTTTTTCTGAGGTGGGTCTCTTGAAGACAGTATATATGTGGGTCATTTTTACTTATCCATTTGGCTACCCTATGTCTTTTGATTGTCACATTTAATTTATTTAGATTTAAGGTTATTATTGATTGATACTTATTTATCACCATTTTCTTACTGTTTACCTGTGTTCCTCTCTGTCTCTCTTCTTCTTCTTCTTCTTTTTTCTTAAAGCAGACCCTTTAGCATTTCTTGCAGTGCTGGTTTGGTAGAGATGTTTTCTTTTAGTCTTCTTTTGTCTGAGAAACTCCTTATTTCTCCTTCCATTTTGAATGAGAACCTTGCTGGGTAGAGTATTCTTGGTTGCAAACCTTTGTATCCCATTACTTGGGGTATTTTTTGCCATTCCATTCTGACATATTTTTTCTGTTGAATAATCATTTGCTAGCTTTCTCTGAGCCCCCTTATATGTTATTTGCTTTTTCTCTCTTGATCCTTTTAGGATTATCTCTTTGTCTCTGAAATTTGTCATTTTAATTATAATATGTCTTGGAGTTATTCTGCTTTTGTTGATCTTCATTTGAACTCTCTGTACTTCCTGAACTTGAGTAATGTTTTCACTCACCTTTTTATGGAAATTTTCTATCATTACTTTTTTTAACAGGTTTTCCATGTCTTATTTCTCTTCTGCTTCTGGTATACCTATGATACGAATATTATTGCATTGCATGTTGTCCTGCAGTTCTCTTATAACTTCTTCATTCTTGTTCATGTCTTTTTCATTCTCTTGCACTGTCTTGGAATATTTGTCTACATTGTCCTCCAACTCACTGATCCAATCCTTTCCTTCTTCTAGCCTACTGTTGATTCCTTCTACTTTATTCTTCAATTCAGAAATTTTATTCTTCATCTCCTCCTGGCTCTTACTGATAGTTTCTTGGTCCTTTTTAATGCTGGTATAGCTCTCAGTAAGTTCCTTGTAGCTTCCCTGGAGTTCTTTGTAGTTCCCCTGGAGTTGTTTACAGTTTTCTTTGAGTTGGCTGGGCTTGTTGATCTTCTCTATCACCATTGTTTTGAATTCTATATCTGTTAGTTTGTTTGCCTCTTTCATTTAGTGATCTTTCTGGGGATTCCCCTGTTCCTTTTGGTGATGGACTGATTATTTTTCCCCTTTTTGGAAGTCTGTTTTTGCTTGTTTTCATCTTGGATTAATTTGCTTTGATTCCCTGCCTTTGTGAAGCACCCTTCTATGTTAGAAGATTTGTGGAGTTCAGTGTTGCAGTCTCATAGATTTCTTCCACTTGTTGCTCTTTGGGTGACCTTTATATCGTTAACTTCAGCTGTTTGGTTGTATTTTGGATTAGTTGTATGTGTTGTTACTTTTCCTCCATTTAGCTGAATGACAGACACTCCTTCTATCCCATTTGATACACTGTTCTTGATCTGCTCCTAAAACAGAACCACCAGTCCAGACAAAATAACCACACCTTCAGAGAGATCTTTCTCCTTTAATCCCCCCTTTGACTGCCTATGAACCTAGCTATATACCCATACCCTCCAAGGTAACCCCCACTTTTATTCACACCCTCAGCTGCAATTGAGCCAGTCATTATAGGGATGTAGATATGATAAGACTGTTGTAAGAGGGGAAAAATGATTAGTTGACTAAAATGCAGATAATTTGATAATTTGGAAGGGTCCAAAGGAGTAGCAAAGATAGCAGGGATACAAGAGAGAAAACCAACTTATCTATTCTATAAAAAGGAGGAAAGGGAGGTTCAGAATGCCTCAAGTGTGAGTGAACAGCATAAGTCTGTATATATAGTTGCCACATCTACCTCTCTGTTCACCCTTACTGAGTCCCGCTTGGTCCAGTTGGAGCCAGGACCTGTGTGCTTTTAGCAGAAGAACAGAATGTGTAGTCCCTAGTAGTGTACCCACAAAAAAAAAGAAAGAAAGAAAGAAAGAAAGAGAGAGAGAGAGAGAGAGGGGGGGGAAGCAAAAAGAAAAGAAAAAGAAAAAAGTAAGAAAGGGTTTAAGAGACTTGAGAGGGGAGGAATACTTAGATTGAGGATTGGGAATGAGTTGTAACAGGAGAGTAAGTAGACTTTAAAACAAGAAGAGGAGGAGGTTTTTGGGCATTTAGGTGGATTGAGATAAGGGAGGAGTAAAAATATGAGTTGGGATACACTATGGTATAAACAGTGTTTACTTAAAATGCAGTGATTGTGAGGGTTGGAAGTAATTTTTGAAAAGGATAAGTTAGGGATTAATAGCTCATGTAGCTCTCAGTGTAATTCAGGTGCTTGAGATTAGCAGTGATTCATTTCCTGAGTCTGCCTCTTTTTCTTGATAAAGTATCTTCAGTCTACATTCAAGCTGTGTGGTCTTGGGGTGGCAGGGCCTATGGCTGTCACGGTCAGGCCTGATTCTGAGTGCCAGCTCCCAGGTAGGCTGAGCCTGCAATAGCCTAGCTGGGTTTCTAAGCTGTTGGGGTTTGGGGCCCTTCCTTTTCTCACTGGTTCTGTGTGAAGACCTGCAGGGTGCTTCTGTCGTATCTATGGTTCCTCCTCCCCCTCCAGCTCTTCAAGAAGGTTTCTGCCTGCGATGGGCACCTGGCTCCAAGGTGGGGTGGCCTACAACCTTGCTGGCTCCTTTGATGGCTGGCCCTTCCCCCGCAGCTCCCGGAGGAGGAAGCCCTTGTCCACAAATAGCAGCTGGTCCTAGAGGACCCCCTGGTCATCTGCTGGTGAAGGCTAGTTCTCCACGCAGTCCAGCTCTTTGAGTTTTTCACCGCTGCCTCTACGAGGCATGCCTGGCTCCCCAGGGTGTCTGCAGCAGCACAGTCTGCAAAAGAACGCTATGCTTCCCCCTCCAGTTCCTCAAGGAGGCCTTGGTCACCTGCAATGGGCACACCAGTTTCACAAGCTGCAAGTTCCTGACACATAGTTTCGAGTTTTTGTGGGAGCCTGTGTGCCAGTGTGGGTTCATGGGGTTGGGCCTCCCCATCGTTCGGGCTCTGAGCTGCCCTCTCCCTGGGAGGCACAGCGGCACAATTTTTGGCTCTCTTGCTTCCCTGGCCAGTGCACCTCCCCACTTCTAGGCTCCTGCTCCCCACGTGTCTCTCCTCCTTCACCTCTGGCCTTTAGAGGCACTTCCTCTCCGCCTCCACAGTGTGGCTCTCACACAGTCCTTTCCCTGCAGGAGTTCAATTACTCATTCCCTCCAGAGTTGGCACTCACTGTCCACACTTCACTGCTCAGAATTTTAGTCACCAGGGAGCCTGAAGCTGTCTACAGTTAGAACTGCCCCTCTGGGTAGAGCTGCCGCTGTCCAGAGCCAAACTCTGCCCTCCGGCCAGTTTGGAACTGTCTCACCTGCTCTCCTGTAGGTCTCTACAGCCTCTGGGCTGTGCACCCCTGAGTCCAGATGCTTACTACTACAATTTGTACGAACCTGCAGACATCTTGTGCTCCCTACCCTATCCTCCAGCTGCTCTGGCACTTGAGAATGCCATCAGCACTGCTTTCTACTCTGTCACCATCTTTCCACCTATATGATCTTTTTAATGTATTGATGGATTCAATTGGGCAATATTTTGTTGAGAATTTTAGCATGTATGTGATTCAGCAATATTACCCTTTAGTTTTCTTTCTTAGTTGTGTTTTGACCTGGTTTTGAAATTAGAATAATATTGGTCTGATAGAAAGAGTTTGGTAGTCTTTACTCTTCTTGGAATTTTTGAAATAGGTTGAGAAGAATAGAAGTTAGTTCTTCTTTAAATGTTGGTAGAATTCACCTGTGTAGGCATCTGGTCTGGAGCTCTTGTGCTTTGGGAGTTTTTTGTTACTGCCTCAATTTCACTAGTTAGTATTGGTCTATTCAGGCTTTCTGCTTCTTCTGAATTCAGTTTTGGTAGATTATACACTTCCAGAAATTAGTCCATTTCACCCAGGTTATCAAATTTCTTGTCATATAAGTGTTTGTAATAATTTCTTAAAATCCTTTGTATTTCTGGTTGTGATTTCTCTTCTGTCATTTCTGACTTTGTTTATTTGGTCCCTCTCTCTTTTTTCTTGAGAGTTTGGTTAAGTCCATTTCATCTAGAGTGTTGTTCAATTCCACAATATCTTTCATGTTCTTGGCTTGGAAGATCTGTCCATTATTAATAATGGGGTATAAAATTCCCTACTATTAGTGTGTTTCTGTCCATATCCTTCTTGAAATCCTCCAAGATTTTTCCCTGTATATTTGGGTGCTCCTATTTTGGGGGCATATATATTTACCAGGATAATTTCTTTGTGAAGGTTTGTTTCCATAAATATTATGAAATGTCCTTCTTTGTCTCTTTTTATGGTCTCCATGATAAACTCTATTTTCTCTGAAATAAGTATTGCTGCCCTAGCCTTTTTTTTTTTTCCATACAGTTTGCCTGAATATGTATTTTTCCATTTCTTCCCTTTCAGCCTGTGTCAATCTTTTGTTCTATGGTCAGTCTCTTGTAGACAGCATATACATGGGTCTTTTTTTTTTTTTTTTTTTACCATTCAGTTACCCTATGTCTTTTGATGGGCACATTTAATCTGTTTATATTTAATATTATTATTGACAGATTTTTATTCATTGTCATTCCCCTCTTTGCACCTGTGTTCTTTGTTTTTCTCTGTTTCTTCATCTTTTAAAAACAGACCCTTTAGCATCCCTTGCAATGCTGACTTGGTGGAGATGTATTCTTTTAGCTTTCTTTTGTCTGGAAAACTCCTTATTTCACCTACCATTTTGAATGAAATCCTTGCTGGGTAGAGTATTCTTGGTTGCTATCCTTTGTTTTTCATTATTTGGAATACTTTTTGCCATTCCCTTCAGAATAAGCTTTTTGGTGCCTTATCAGAGCCCACTTATATGTTATTTTGAGTTTTTCTCTTGATGTTTTTAGGATTCTCTTGATGTCTTTGAAATTTTCCATTTTAAGTATGATGTGTCTTGGAGTGGGTCTGTTTGGGTTCATCTTCATTGGCACCCTCTGTGCTTCTGGAACTTGAGTAACATTTTCAGTCATCCAGTTAGGGAAGTTTTCTGTCATTACTTTTTCAAAGAGGTTTTTCATCCCTTGTTGCTCTTCTCCTACTGGTATCCCCATGATATGGATATTATTGTGTTTCATTGTGTCCTGCAGCTCTCTCCAAACATTTTCATTCTTGTACAACCTTTTTTCATTCTCTTGCACTATCTTGGAATATTCTTCTACATTGTCCTCTGACTCCCTGATCCAATCCTCTGCTTCCTCTAGCCTACTGTTTATTCCTTCTACTGTATTCTTCAATTTGGAAATTGTATTCTTCATTTCCTCTTGGGTCTTATTGATAGTTTCTATATCTGTTTTTAATGCTGGTGTAGTTCTCTGTAAGTTCCTTTAGCTTCCTTGGAGTTTTTTGTAGTTCCCCTGGAGTTTTCTGTAGTATTATTTGAGCTTGCTGACCTCATTAAGCTTCTCTATCATTATTTTGAATTCCATATCTGATAGTTTGATTATTTCTATTTTATTTAGTGACCTCTCTAGGGATTCTTTCTTTTTAATTAATTTATTTATTTTGGTGATGGACTATTTCTTTTTCTCCCCATTTAAATGTTTTTTTTTCTTCTTCTTCTTCTTTTCCTTTGATTTTGCTTTTTACATTGGGCTTTTTTGTGTTCATGTCTTTGTATTGTGACCTTCTGTTGTGTAAAGGTGCACTTTCTTTACTTCCTAGATTTACCTCTGGTGTCAGATCTTTCCATAATCTGGGCCTAGTAGGCTTGCTGAAGAAAACCAGAGATTCACTGCTTTGTCTGAGCCCTTCAGCTTTTAATCCAATTAATCTGTATTCAGCCATCAGGTGTAGGTACTGCTGGGTGGGATTGGATTAATTCAGTTTAAACCAAACAATATGTGATCAGTGGTCACTTTAGGCACCAGTAAGCAGGAACAAATTATTCCATAGTAATCTAATCAATCTCTTATTAGCATCCAGGCTCAGGCATTGCTTAGTGGGACAGATTATTTCAGTTGTAATATAACAAATCTGTTATCAGCCATCATGCTCAGACACTGCTGGGTGGGAGACATTAATTCATTTGTAATTCAATCAGTCTGTACTCTGAGGTCAGGCTCAGGAGTTGCTAGTTGGGACAGATTGTTTCAGTTGTAACCCAATTAATCTGTAATCAGTGGTTACCTGAAGTACCCCTGGAGAGGGCTAAGTAATTCCATTATAATTCAATGAAACTGTGAACTGCTACCTGGCTCTAGTGCCCCTGTGTGTGACAGATTGATTCAATTGTAATCCAACAAATCTGTGATCAGCCTCCAGGTTCAGACATCACAGTGTGGTGGGACAGATTGATATCAATTTTAATACAATGGATCTGCGATCAGCCACCAGCTGAGATGCTGCTGCTCTGGACAGATTGATTCAGTTGTAAATCAATGAATCTGTGATCAGCCACCAGGCCCAGGGACTGCTTGATTAGACTGAATGATTTAGTTGTAATCCAATGAAAATATTACCAGCCACCACTCTCAGATGCCACTGGGCAGGACAGATTGACCCAGTTGCAAACCAATGAAACTGTGATCGGCCACCAGGCTTAGATACTGCTGGGCTTGACAGACTGACTCAGTTTTTAATCCATGAATCTGTGATCAGCAGCCAGGCCCAGACACCACTGGGTGAGATAGACCAACTCAGTTGCAATCCAATGATACCGCAATCAGTTGCCAGGCTCATACACCACTGGGCGAGACAGACTGATGCAGCTGTAAATCAGTGAGTTTGTAATTAGCCACCAGCCTCAGACACCGCTAAGTAGGACAGATGGATTCATTTGTAAATGAATGAGTCTTCAATCAGCTGCCAGTCCCAGGTACTGCTGGGAGAGACAGATGGATTCAGGTGCAAACCATTAAATCCATGGTCACCCGCCAGGCTCAGGCACTGCAGTGGGGGAGAGATTGATTCAGTGGTAAATCAATGCCATGTGATCAGGCACCAGGCTCAAGCACCACCTGGCAGGGAAGATTGATTCCAATTGGTGGGACTATGAGTACCCCTCAGATGGAAGCCACTTGGTGCAGCATAGTCTGCCTATGGTGTAGGCAATGAGTCAGCACTGTTACCCCCATGGCTTTGTCTTCACTTCTCTCCTCCAAGTATCTACAGCCCACTCTGCCCTCCCTCTGCTGGAGCCCAGGGTAAGTGGGAGCCAATATATTTTCATTTGTGGTCACCTTAGTAATTCTCTGTTTCCAGTACTCTCAGGCTGGCACACCCCACAGTTTACTGCCCTTCTCAGCTGTACACTGTTTTACTTTCTGTGTTGCTGTAGGCTGGAAAACCCAGCTGGGGGACTAGAACCCACACTTCTCAGTTGGAGCCTCCAGCTCTGTCCCTTTGGTTTATGCCTCCAGTGGAAGTGTGACCAGCCCTCTCAAGTTTCTGCAATTCCTATCAGTCACATTTTAAAGAAGCATTCTTTTCTGTTCTGTTTGTGGTTATAAGGCTTCTTTCCAGCTGGTGTTCTGTTGGTTATTCCAGGTGATTTTTTCCCAATTAAGTTGTAATTCCACATGGCTCCTGGGAGGAGATTGGTGTAGCTCCACTTACTCCACCATCTTGGTCACCCCTTTGGATAGAGCAGGTTTTAATTCAATTTGGATTTAAATCATCCAAATTATGTGTACATTTGTGCTGGGTCTTCCCCCTAGCCTATTCCTTTCCTGGATTTTCCAGGGTTTCGTACTTTTATTATATGTTATTCTTTTCTCAAATTTTACCAGGCTAGCCTTTTCCCCTTTATGGTGGCCCTTTTGGTTTCTACTGTGCATGCTTCAGAAGATAAAATTTTTCCTGTACTGGTTCTCGCTCCACTGAATAATCTATGGGAAGAGGCCAGTTGTTCCCTAGGTAGAATGGAAACCCCAGTCTTTCCTGTTCACTTGGATTCTGGTAGTGACTGTGAAGCTTTCCCTTTCTAGTTAAGCCAGCTTAATGTCTGCTTCTTTTATTAATAGCTAACTAGCTAAGTAATATTGCAACATTCTGAATAAAGAATAACTTTAATACAGTGAATCAGAGGCTTAGACTAGTATTGAATGCCTGGGGGGAAAATCTAAGAAGGCCCTAGCTAATTTTTAGGAAATCTGGAAGAATATAGGATTATAGAGTCCCTGCAATCAATAACTTCAGCTACCTTCAATTTCAAAAACCTGATCTGTAGACTGCCGATATCTAAACCTCTGCCTACACATGACATCAGAGAATAATGACATCTCTTTTATGTCCTCTTCCCAAATCTCATATGAGTTTCTCAGAGAAGAATATAATCCAGAATCACAAGTGCAAGTGATCTTGAAAAGGCAGATTCTGGGAGATGCAGAGAAGAATAAGAAGCCAAGTTGTCCAGTAGCAAAGTCAGTCTACTAAATTCAACAATTTTAGATTACTAACATTTTAGTATTTTGTATATGTTAGCACTCCATTAGACACATTACATGCCTTATCTCCTCTAATGTGAAGTAGTGTTATTCTGTCACATACATAGGAAATATGAGAACCAGTGGGCCAAGGCTATTCAAGGTTACATAGTTTACAAATGCAAGGGTGGTAATGGTAATCCAGGTCTGTCTTCAAAACCCCTGCATTTCCAATGGATTTTCCATATTATATCCAATCAGAAAAACAACTAACAAAAGTACATAAAATTATGGAAATTTATAATGTATCAAGGTCAAACAGATCTTGAACAATAACATACTGTTCATTTTGTATATCTATCCTCTTGATTACTATAAATTTGAACATTAAATAATTATAAATGACAAGTGTATTCTGACAGGCTTTACATCCAACATACCATACAATTGTAACTACTGAAGTTATGTGACTTCTCCAAAAGTCAGACCCCTAAGGTTATCCCAATCCCTGATTTGCTGTAAAATCCTGGATTTCAGTAAGCCTCCAAAAAGGGGACTTTCCTAGTGGTTCATACAAGGCCTGTCCCAAAAGTGTCAATCCAATGTCAATATAAATAAAAGTTTTTGTAGGAGATACTTTCAGGACAGATCTTATAATGGTATAAATTGTTATTGAATCAGCTAGCAAAAAATCAGGATTGATTTCAGTCCTGAAAAAATCTATATTGTGATCTTACCAAGGCAAATGCATGCCTAATTTGTCTGATCATGTTAAATGTACAGTTTGGAACATAGTGCATATCCATAACATAACCATTTTACATTAATTATACAGTTGGTTCATTATCTCATATTGAATATTTTTGCTTACATTTTCATATACATTACTTTTGATTCTGTAATTTTCAAACATAAAACTATTTGCATATTATTCTTTTGATCATTTAATGATGCTTTTTAGAAAGGATATTATTATTTTTAGAGAGGGGGTAGGAGGGAGGCAGAGAGGGAAAGAGACATCTATATCTATGTATGGTTGCCTTTCACCTGCCTCCAGGTACAGAGCTTGTTGGAGACCTGGCTTGCAGCCTGATCATGTGCCCTGTCTGGGGAATCAAACCAGTGACCTTTGGGTTGGCAGGCTGGCACCTTATCCACTGTGCCACCAGCAAGGGCTAATGATTTTTTTAATGCATTTTTAATAGAATAGGAAAGTTTCCTTCCTGATATAAATTATGAAAATCTCATTTAAAAAATTTTAGTCAAATTATGATATTGTTTTTGATAAAAACATCTTAATTTTTATCAAACTTGAGATATAGTTATGCTTAGATTTCTCACTAGCTCATTCAAAGTACATATTTCCATTGATACCACCAATTTAACCTTATAACTTTGAGGAATGTATAAGTTATATTAATTTATATAGGAGATTAAGTTGTAAAATAATTCAAACTGGATTTTAAGGATTAGAGAGATTTGCAGGATCAAGAAAACCTTTGAATTAATACCAAAACAAGTGAACATTGACTTATTCCTTTTGACAGAAACCTCTCTGAATGAGGTTAGAACCTGAGCTGCTATATTAAATTAACTGCAAGATATAATGTTAATCTATAGAAAAATATAGCATCATACAGAATCCCAATAAACCATAAAAGTACAATATGTGCTACTTGATACTTATAACTGATTTTATTTTAATTATGTTTCAAACTGGCTTGGTTAATATTTACTTAATTCTGCTTTGTATGATGCATCTTCAATATCTCCTTTATTGTAGTCAATCTTGCATGTCTTTGCTGCCTAAGACATCCCATAGCTTTATAGAGAAAAGTGTATGCATGCATCAAACTACTAATTACTACAGTTTACATTATAAAGGGGAACAATCACCTTCAGCACTTTTATTCTCAATATATGAGGAGGAATCCTTAGAAAGATCCAGTGATTTCTAAAACATGCAAAGTATCACTACCTACAATCTCAATTCCAATAAAATCTTAAATTGTATTTTACACTAAAATTTATAATTTCTGTAAGTGCTAGTAAAGTTTAAACATCTATTTTATGTAGTCTTTTAAAAAATGTTTGCTTTATTTTACACATTTTCTAATGTGATATTTTTATTTATTTAGCTATTATTTATTATCCTTTTTAAAGTATTTTTAATGATTATGCTGTTACAGTTGTCCTAATTTATTTTTTTGTTGCTCCCCTCTACCCAAGACCTCATTTCTTTCCTACTATCTCACCCTACTTAGTTCCTGATCATGGATTGTGCATATGTTTCCTGATTTTACCCTTTCCTATATTATTCTTAACATCTGATGTCTTTCTTGTACCCACCAAATATGTTTCCTAATCCCTCACCATTTGCCCATTTTACCCACTTCCCCCACTCAGCTGATAACCCTCCAAATGATCTCTATACCTATGATTGTGATCCTATTCTGATTGTTTGTTTAGTTTGTTTTTGTTTTATCTTTTTAGGTTCTCTTGTTGATAGTTGTGTGCTGTTAATTTAATGTTCATAGATTTAATCCTCTTTTTCTTAAGTCCCTTTGACATTTCATAAAATGATGGCTTGGTGATGATGAACTCCTTTAGATTTACCTTTTCATGGAAGCAGTTTATCTATCTTTCCATTCTAAATGATAGCTTTGCTGGATAGAGTATTCTTGGTTGTAGGTCCTTGAATTTCATCACTTTGAATATTTCTTGTCCATTCCTTCTTACCTGCAAAGTTTCCATTGAGATATCAACTGATAGTCTTATTATGAACCCCTCTGTAAGTAACTCTCTTCTTTTCTCTTGCTGCTTTTAAGGTTCTCTCTTTATCTTTAATCTATGGCATTTTAATTAAGATGTCTTGGTATAGTCCAATTTGAATCTAGCTTATTTGGGACTCTCTGTGCTTCCTGGACTTGTATGTCTATTACCTTTGCCAAATTTGGGAAGTTTTCCTTCATTATTTTTTCACAAAGGTTTTTCATTTCTTGGTCCTTTTCTTCTCCTTCTGGCACCTTTATGATTCAGATTTTGGCACACTTAGTATCATCCCAGAAGTTCCTAAGCCTCATTTCATTTATTTTTCAATTCTTTTTTCCATTTTCTGTGCTGTTTGTTTATGTCTTCTTTGTTCCAAATCATTGATTTGAACCCTGTTTTCCTTCCATTAACCATTGGTTTTGTGTGTATTTTCCTTTGTTTCATTTTGCCTAGCTTTAACTTTTTCCTTCTGTGTTTTCTGTATTTAAGCACATCTGTCAAGTGTGTGAGCATCTTTATTATCGGTGTTTTAAACTGTGTCCTGTCAGGCTGATAATTTCTTTGTTACTTCATTTGGCCAATGGGACCTTGATATTTTTCCTTTTTTGAGCCATATTTCTCTGTCTTCACATCTTGACAGGCTCCTATGGGCCCTGTTTCTTAAGCTGAAATGTCACACCTGTTATGTTGTAACAGGTGTGGAGCCTTGGGTATTCATCAGTGCAGGGTAATCCATTTTACCATTTTGTGGCACTGTATGTAGAGAAGCATTCTGAGAGGGAACAATACCACTTTCTCAGCACTCACCCATTTTCCAACCTCTTTTTCCACTTCCCATATAGGACTAATTCCTCTCTAGCTGTTGCCTTGTCTGTTCCCAGATTAGTTGGGTCTGTGGACATTTCAGGGCTGTGGGGCCCTCTACTATGAGACTGGCCATTTCTTCCTCCACTCCAACCTCATTGATTTTCACAATCAGAAACAATGTGGCTTTACTTTCCTCCTCTGGTGCTAGGATCATGAACTGTGCAATTTTGTCTGGTGCTGGGAGCACTCAACAGGTATCCATACTATGACTGCACTTTCTGCCAGCTGGCCCCAGGCAGTCTCCCACCAAAGATGCCATTTCACCAACCTGTGCCAGTAATATCCTTGCCAAGTCAAGTCTCTGTCCCAGCACCACCTCTCCTACATCTCCAGATGAGTATTTCTTCTATTTTTTGTTAAACTTCCATGCAGCTTGATATTCTGGAATTTTTGCATGTCTCTAGTTTTGAAATAGATGGATTGTTTATGATTGTGGAGGGAGATGCTATGTGTCTGTCTATGCCTACATCTTGGATTTTCCTGTTCTTTTAATTAAATGTTCTTTATACCATTTAATTATGCTCTGATCTTGGTTATTTCCTCCTATCAATTATCTCTGTTTTTTTGTTTGTTTGTTTGTTTGTTTGTTTGTTTTTGTTTTGTTTTGTTTTGTTTTAGCTCTTGTAGATGTACAGTAAGGTTGTTTATTTGAAAAAAATTAATCATTTTTAGATAGACCTGTATGGTATGAACTTCCCACTCAAAACTGTCTTAACTACATCCTATTGGTTTTTGGAATAAATTATTTTTGCTGATGAAATACATAGTCAACATTTTGTGTGTGGTTGACAGCACATTTGTGATGATTGAGTTTGATTTATGAGAACTCTTGCAATTCTATTAATTTGTTTTGACATGAATTACTGCCTTGACTAAGTCTTCAATCAAAGGATAACAATATGCATCTTGAATTCTCTCCATCAAAAATAATCATTAACCCTGGCTGCTGGCCTGTGAACCCAAAGGTCACTGGTTCAATTCCCAGCTGGGGCAACATAACCAGGTTGCAGGCCAGGTCTCCAGCCAGGTCTATAGCTGGAGGCAGGTGAAAGGCAAACATACATTGATGTCTCTCTCCCTCTCTGCCTCTCTCCCTTCCCCTGTCTCTGAAAAATAATAAATAAAATCTTCAAAAATTAATAATAATTAAAAAGTGTGACATTTTTATTTTATCTCATTAGCTGTTAATTTATCTAATGTTATATACAGTCATTATTTTTACTTTATGAGTCTTTGATCTCTACTTACTCAAATAAGATTTTCATATAAATGTAACCATGTCATAATCACAGCCCACACAGTTTCAACAATAATTATTAATAAGGTATGTAAACCAATTTCATTAATGGCCAAATCTGAAAATTTAGTCTTTATTTTTTAGGTATTGTATGAGACTATCCAGTTTTTAAAGAAATATTGTCTTTTTTTTTTTAAAGAGTTTATTTGTTATTTTCATAGAGAAGGGTTGGGAGGGAGGAAAGGGAGTGAAGCATCAATGTATGGTTGTTTTCTACCTGCCTCCAGCTAAGGACCTGGCTGGAGACCTGACTTGCAACCTGATTATGTGCCCTGACTGAGGAATTGAACCATTAAATATTGGGTTCATAGGCTGGTGACAAACTACTGAGCCATACCAGCCAGGGCTAGACTATCCATTTTAAAAGAACATAAAAATATAATTTAGTATTATCATTTCTGAATATGCCAGGCATTTGCTCACATACAAGTTTTTAAATTATCTATTCACTATACATAACAAGTTTTTAGAAGATGGCAACAGAGTAGAGAGCAGTGCTGATGGTGTTCTCGAATACCAGAGCAGCTAGAGGACAGGATAGGGAGCATGAGACTTCTTCAGGTTCCAAAGAACTGGAGTTGTCAGCATCTGGACACAGGGGAACACAGCCCAGTGGCAGCAGAGACCTACAGGAGAGCAGGTGAGGGGACTCCGGAATTAATGGCTGGTGGGCCGAGGTCAGCTCTGGACAGTGGCGGCCCTACCCTGAGGGGCATCTCTAACTGAAGCAGCTCCAAGCTCCCAGGCAACTAGAAATCTGAACAGTGAAGTGCGTTCAGCCAGGGCAAACGCTGTAGGAAACACGGAATTCAACTCCTGCAGGGGAGGGACTGTGTGAGAGCCTCGAGCTCCTCAAGGGGCTAGATGTGGAGGAGAAGAGTCCTTCCGGGAGCCAGAGCAAGGGAGCGGAGAAGTGCACCAGCCGGGGTGGTGAGAGAGCCGAAAACAGTGCTTCTGGGCCACCAGAAAAACAGCAGTTTAAAGCCCCTGCGAGGGGGGAGGCCCAGCCCTACGCACCCACACAGGCCCCCAGACTCTGTGGAAACTCCAAACTGCAAGCTGGGAACTAGTAGTGGGGGCTACTGACCTGCCCATTGCTGACACAAAGACAGCAGATGCCTGGGAGAGGCGCATCACGGAGGCCACATAAAGGACTCCTCGGACAGCTGGTCAGCTTGGAGGCCTGGCTCTGTCCCGGGGGAGCAGGGCAGTGTTGGCGGTCCCCAGGCAGTGTTGGCAGACCCTGGGCACTGTTGGCAGTCCCTGGGCACTGATGGCAGTTGGGGGCTGCCTCATCTGGAGCAGCGGAGGCAGGGCCAGTCATCAAATGAACCAGAGAGGTTGCAGGCTGCACTACAGGGGTGCCAGGTGCCTATCACAGGCAGGAACCTCCTCCAGGAATGGGAGGGGACACCCTGTGAGCAGAAGAATACCAGCAGCTCTAAAATCCAGCTAGGCTACTGAAGGCCCAGCATTCCTGGGGGCTGACACTAAAAATCAGCCTTGACTGTGACAATCAGAGGCCCTGCCACTAAGACCACATAGACTATAGACTGCAGAGACCTGACTAAGAAAAAGAGGCCTCAGGAATTGGATTGCTGCTAATTTCAAACATCTGAGTTATACCGAGAGATACATGAATTATTAATACCCAACATATCCTTTTCAAAAGTTACTTCTCACATATTCTTAATCCCCTGCTATCTCAATCCACCTAAATAGCCAAGAGCCCCCTACTCTTGATTTAAAGTCTACTCACTCTCTGGATACAACACATTCCCAGTCCTCAATCTAAGTATTCCTCCCTTCCCCAGCCACCTAAACCCTTTCTTTAGTCTTTTCTTCCTTTCTCTTTCTTCCCCCACTTTTTTTTCTTTTTTCTTTTTTTCTTTTCTTTCTGTTAAAACCCACAGGTCCTGACTCCACCTGGACCAATTAGAGATCATAAAGGGTGAACAGACACCTAAAACCGTTCCTTATTAATATAGGATTTTCTTTGTCTTGTGACTCCCCCCCTTTTTGTTTTTTCTTATTTCTTTTCTTCCTGATAAAGCCCTCAGATACTGGCTCCACCTGGACCAAACAGAGATCATAAAGGGCGAACAGACACCAAAACACTTTCTTTATTAATATGGCTTTTTATTTGTCTTGTGACTTTTTCCTTCTTTTTTTTTTTTTTTTTTTTTTTTTTTTTTTTTTTTTTTTTTTTTTTTTTTTTTTTTTTTTTTTTTTTTTTTTTTTTTTTTTCTTTTTTTCTCTCTCTGATATAAGCCCAGAGGTTCTGGCTCCAACTGGACCAATCAGGGATCATTAAGGGTGAACAGCCACCTAAATCCTTTTCACTTATCATATACATATGTGTGTGTGTGTGTGTGTGTGTGCGCATGGTTTTGTATTTTGTTTTGTTTTGTTTATTCGTTTGTTTCCTGCTAAAAGCCCTCAGGTCCTGACTCCATCTGGACCACTCAGGGATTATTATTCAGGTTGAACAGCCATCTAAACCCTTTCTTCTTATTATTATTATCATTTTTATTCCTTTTTTCTTTTTTTCTTTCTTTTCCTTTTTTTTTTTTTTTTTTTTTTTTTTTTTT
>PVIW01013608.1:0-26726 GCA_004026585.1 Noctilio leporinus | reverse complement strand
CTTTGCCCATTTTTTAATTGGGCTGTCTGTCTCCCTGGTGTTGAGTCGCATTAGTTCTTTATATATTTTGGAGATCAGACCCTTGTCTGAGGTATCATTGGCAATTATGTTTTCCCATACAGTTGGTTCCCTTTGAATTTTGCTAATATTTTCTTTAGCTGAACAGAAACTTTTCAATTTGATATAGTCCCACTTGTTGATTCGTTCTTTTATTTCCTTTGCCCTTGGTGAAGTATCAGTAAACATATTTTTGTGTAGAATAATGAGCAAAACTAACAACAAGCAAAACAGAACCAAATATATGAATACAGTGAATAGGCCTTCAGTGGTCAGGGGGAAAGGGGTTGGGGGGAGCGGGGAGGCAGAGGCAAGAAAGGGGAGCAGCTTAGACAAGAACCTAGTAGAAAGGAACCATGGACATGGACAACAGGTGGGATTGACTTTGGGGGGAATGGGTGGGTGGGGAGGGGGACAGAGGGGAGGAAAAAGGGGATGGATGTAATACAACAACAATAAAATTAAAAAAAAAAATCGTTGTGAGGCTCAAAAGTGGTCCAATAACCTGGTTAAGGTCGTTGGACAGATAAGGATAGTGGCTTCCAAATCTGCGAACTCCCGTGCACTTAGATGGCTGGGCTTTTCTCGCCTTCATCTCCCATAGACAAAATTAAGGTCAGGTGCAAGAGCCAGAAAGCATCTTGCTCAGCCCCCTCATTGCCAAGGAAGGAAACCCTCTGTCACAAGGTCAGTTGGTAAACAGGAACCAGACTTCCTGGACTCCCTCCCTGCCTGTGTCCTCCATGGTTTGGCACTAAGTTCAGTTTTGCCCACAGTATTGTAATTCAGTTAGGCCTCTTTGAAGCAGAGGGTTGCTGCTCTGACCAGCTCCGAAGAAGGGAGTGTCTCTGGGAAAGGAGAATTGGAATCAGCTCTGAGTTGTGTTCTCAAGAGGTGGCCAGGCCACTGGACCTGCAAAGTCCAATTACAAATGGGGAACATAAAAACAGACAGAGAAAAGTAAAATAGGTGAGAGAACTGTGCTGGAGGTATGATAGGTAAATGTGAGCTTTCCAGACTGTGGTGGGTCCCCTGACTTATGCTGTTGTCTTGCTGAGACAGGTCACCTCTCAGTGGGGAGGATATCCCTGTGTCCAGTGGCTCCGGGTTCATAGTGTCTGAGGATGGGCTCATTGTTACCAATGCCCATGTCCTCACCAACCGGCAGAGGATCCAGGCGGAGCTCCAGAGTGGGGTCCAGTATGAAGCCACTGTCAAGGACATTGACCATAAACTGGATCTTGCACTGATCAAAATTGAGCCAAATGTGAGTGAGGGCTAAATCAGAGTCTGCATATTTGGGGGGATTTTCATCAATTTGCTCCTATTTTCTTCCCTACCCCATTTTCACCCACATCACATCTTTTCACCTGGTGTAGGTTGTTTTCTAATTTCCTTCTTTTCTCTTTCTCGCTCCTTCTATTGTTTATTTTCCTCAATGCCAGTGAATAGGTCTCTAACAATTTCTATGAACTATAAAGCAGTCTTTTCTTCTTCTTCTTCCTCCTCTTCCTCCTCCACTTCTTTGATGCCTTCCTCTTCCTCCTCTTCTCCTTCTCTCCCATCTCCTTCTTCTCCTTCCTCTTCCTCTTCTCCTTCTCTTCCATCTTCTCCACCTTCCTCAACAGGTGGTGCTTTGGGGAAATTTATTTCTCTTAGAGCACTATCTTAGAGTACCATGAATGATCACAATGAATTCAGAGTTACTAAGGAATACTTTGCTGCCCTGTTATTTCAAGTGTGGTCTGTATAGCATCAGCATGGACATTATCTAAGAATTTTTTGGAAATGTAGAATCTCAGACCCCAGCCAGGTCTACTGAATTAGAATCTGCATTTTCTTAAGCTCCTTAGATGATTCATTTGAGAAGAGCTGGTCTGGCTGATTTATTTTTTTAGGGGGGATGGGGGTGGGTGGCAATTAACTTTGTAAACTTTTGAGCTAGACTAGTGCTAAGTAAATTGCTAATGTCAGTTTGTGTTCATTAGTTACTTCACTTGTGGTTTATTTATAGTAATTTCTACAAAACAATACTTTTAGATTTTAGAGATGATCCCAATCATCTTAACAAGTGAGAAGTTCAGCAGGTGATTCTTGGGTTATAAATGCCAAAATGATGAAGGTTGTGTCATATATATGTTGTACACAAACACTGGTTGATTCTATTCTTGATTTGTCCTCCCCATCCCTTCTTGCCCATGTGCAGACTGACCTTCCTGTGTTGCTGCTGGGAAGGTCATCTGACCTGCGAGCTGGAGAGTTCGTGGTGGCCTTGGGCAGCCCCTTTTCTCTGCAGAACACGGTGACCGCAGGAATTGTCAGCACTACACAGCGAGGAGGAAAGGAACTAGGGCTGAAGGATTCAGACATAGATTATATCCAGACTGATGCCATAATTAATGTAAGTCACTTGGGAGAGCCAGTGAGAAGAATACTTCAGAGTGCCTCTTTCTCCCTTTGGCCTTGCGGGGAGGTCCAGAGTTCAGCTAGATCCTTTTGAGAGGTATGGAGTGCCTTGTAGTTAGAGTTCAGCCTGCTTAATAGCTGGCCTCCATGATATTGGGTGGCCTATTAGGGTCTGTCACAGAGCTCACCGGGATGTAGAAAGTGGTGATCCTTCTGCTGTCGTTCTTTAACTGCAGTGACTTCCATGTTAATGAAGATGGGCAGCTGGGTGGGGGCGGGGCAGGGGCAAAACTCTGCCTGCCTTGGGGGAACAGGGCTCGCTAGAGCAGGCTGCTTTGGGTAAACCTGTTTAGGAACTATGTATAGTTGAACGGTGGAAAGTACTAAAGGCTTTTTCAAATTCTGTCTCCAGCACGGGAATTCTGGAGGGCCTCTGGTGAACTTGGTAAGTGGCTGCTTTCCTTGCTGCTTCTTTTCCTTTTAAAGACTTCATAAATTCTGTGGGGCAGACTAATCCTAGTGTAGGGATCAGGGGTATGATGCTTTTCTATGACTGCATCTTAAGCAAATGGTTAGGAAAATTTAAGATCTGCAGTGGATTTGTCATCCTGGTGTGTGATCTCATCCAGTTGAGAGCATCAGGGTTTACTTATGCTTCACTTACATGTCTTCCGCGTGCTTTCTGTTTTCATTGGACAGGTAACAAATCCCTGGGTACTAAGAACAAATTTATGTGCAATGACCAACTGTCCTATGTAATGAACGTCCTTGCTGATCCCCTGCTGCTGCCTATGAAGAGCTGTATCTCATCCAAAAACGCTAATTTAATGATGTAGTCTGTCCAGGTTTTTAGTCTCAACCCATTTATAGATGACAGAAAAACCACCACACAAATCCACTGCTCTGTCACAGATTTAATTCTTAAATTTCATTCAGTCTCTCCAGTGGAAATGCCAGCAGTTCTAGTTGCTCAAACCCATAGGAAAACATGAGGGTGCCATGCTGTTGGACACAGCCTGTGATCATGCGATCATGTTCTCCGAGTTGTTGAGCTGACTGGTTTTGGTTCATCTTTAACTACCACACTGACTTGTAGGAGGATGAATTGTATGTGAAGTTGCTGAGCGTTTTTCCTGATAATGATGCATGCAATGGTTTTGTGCCTTCTTTTTCCAGTAGGCAATGGATTTCCTAGAGCAGGGCCCACATGCAGGCTTTCAAACCACACTCCAGACCTACTGAATTATAATCTGTATTCAAATAGGATAAAACATTGAAAAAAGAATCCTTTCCATTGCCTAACAAAAGCTAGAGGATGATGAAGTACACGCGGGGAAAGTATCTCTCTCTTCATAACTTTGGTTCAGTAGAGCTTTGTTCCTAAAGTCAATTTACTAATTCTTCTGAATAGTTTCATTGAAGTGTTGCTAAACATCTACCACTTTTTGCCTCGGCCATGTTTATTTTTAGCTTCATTTAAGGAAAAAAAAGGCAAATAAATACCTCCTGTCCTCTTATCTGGGTCAAATGCTCACGTTCAAAAATCAATGTAATTTGGCGAAGAAGAAATGAGCTCAAGATTAAAAAAAAAAAAAAATTCCTTAGTAGAAATTTGCACACGTAGGTCCCCCCTGCTATCCTGCCACACTCTTTGCCCTTTAAGGTCACATCCATTGATCTCAGTGGAAGAAGCACCCCTCAAGCCCTTCTGTACCCCAACCCCAAGTCTCTAGCTTCACCCCTTCCCATTTGTTCAGTTTGCACAATGGGTAACTGCATGGTATGTCTTCCCCTGCCAGGATGGTGAAGTGATTGGCATAAATACATTGAAGGTGACTGCGGGAATCTCCTTCGCAATTCCCTCAGATAGAATTAGACAGTTCTTGGCAGAGTTCCATGAGCGCCAATTGAAAGGTAAGGGGAGTGAGGTCTTCTTCTTCTTTTTGTGTTTTTCTTTTTTTTTTTTTTTCCTCAGGAGCACTCATCTGTTGTGGAGACAGTTTTGTAGCAATATGGGGTTATTGGTGCCCAGTTCTTACCATGATGGGTTGGGCAAAAATCAGGGTCTAGACACAAAAGCAGGCATGAGTTGTCCGTAGAAACATTTGGGTTGAATTATGGTGGGGAGGAAACCTGAGGGGTAGAAGTGGAGAGGCGGGTGGGAACAGTGTCTATTAATGACAAAGGCTCTCTGTGGCACGCATTTTGCAGCTAAGAGCCTGAGAGCACAGCTATGATGATAAGAATCTTCTGTAACTCCGGTGTCTTCTAAGATCTGAAAGGAGAGAAGCTTTGTTGATGGTAACACAGTATCATTTTCCTTTCCAGGAAAGACTCTTTCACAGAAGAAATATCTGGGTTTGCGAATGATGCCCCTCACTCTGAAGTAAGCATGGGTTTGATTGTGCCTTTGGAATATTTAATTTTTAAATTTTTAAAAAATTTTCCGGAAGTAAAAGCTGTAACTGGACAGTCTTAACAGGGAGACTGAAGTCTGGATTGCAGCTGGGTACTCTTGTCACAGGGCACACACCCACCTCAGCCTGTACCAGCATGCACTGTATTTCACCATAGTTTCTTTCACCTTGCCTATACTTTACAATGTCCAATGGTCCTAGGCCTTTGCATAGGGAGTCAGAGCGCCCCCGGAAAGAATAAGTGTGACTTGCTTGATGGAAGCCTCTCTGGCCCCTGGGAGCCTTGCAAGAACAAGCAGAGTATTTCCTGAGCTTTCAAGGCTGTGCTCAGATCAATTCACTGTGCTTCTTAACCTCATGGAAAAACTCTTCTTGATTGTCTTAGCCTTCTTCAGGAAATGAAAAGGCAAGATCCAAGTTTCCCTGATGTGAGTTCCGGGGTCTTTGTCTATGAGGTGATTCAAGGAACAGCAGCTGAAAGGTAAGAGAAGCTCAGGCCACTGTCCAGCCTGCTTTGTCCTCGCTGGGTGTGTGCGGTGGAAGAGGGGTTTAGGACCCAGGCTTAGGGTGTCCAGCACAGTGGTCCCCACCAGCACGTGGTCATTGAGCACTTGCGGTGTGGCTGGTGTGACCGATGGCCTGAATTTTAAATTTTACTTAATTTATTTAAAGCATGTAAAATATTTTCCCATTGAACACACTTGTTTTTTGAGGGGGCAGGGGGCCTGGGGAGGACTGCTTTTCACTTTAATCATTGCATTGTATAAGATAGTATCATTGGGTGTTGTTTCTAGTGGATTTCAAAGACTTGAAATGGAGTGTAGAATACATACAAAGAATTATTAAAATATTACATGTTAAAATGACATTTTGGATATGAGTTAAATAAGTTAGATTATTAAAATTAGTTTCATCTGTTTAAAGTTTTTTGGAAAAAAAATGTGGCTTCCAGAAGATTTAAAAGTATATACCACATATGTAGATTGCCTTATATTTTTATTGAATAGTAATGCTGGTTTAGACTTGTGTACTGTAAGGGCTTTTTGGAAAGGGTTCTCTGTAGCCCAAGAATGTATGATATGAGTTAATAGCCTAAGTTTCAATTAATGTTGCTAGGATCCTAAGTCTCTACCCTTTCAATACCTTAGTTGTTAAGAATCAGAAGAATCCAAAGGGTTAAAAGTTTAGGAACATATTTTAGGTACTTTAAAATACTTTTTTTTCTTTGAGCTCTGGATAACAGTATCAGGGGCAGCATTCATTAAAGAAACAAAGGACTAAATAAAGTGAATAAAGCAAAGATGAGAGTAACTCTCTGAAGAAGGTACTCGAGCTGACTTGACTGCTGTTTTGAACATTTATACTAGCAACTGAGGGAAAGGTGGCTTGTCTGACGATTATTCTCCTGGGGGTCTCTCTTAAACCTCTTCAGTATCTCTCTGCCACTGTATTTGTTTTTCAAGAGCTAATGATCTGTTTAGATTATGGCAACTCTTAGTAGGAGGTAAGAAACCATAAGCTTCTTACCACCTGTTCAGAAGAGCTAAGTGTTAAACCTCATATTACTAAAGTTGGCTTGTCACAGATTTTTCTAGACTTTCTTGCCCCCCACCCCCCTCATTTTTAACTTCTAGTTCAAGGCTGAAGCTATTTCAGCTCTCCAAGTTCTTGCTACTCACACTGGAGTTGTTTTTGAAATGCAGAATGACAAGCTCACCACTGAATCAGAAACTGCATTTTAAATGAGATCTCCATCATTTGGATGCACATGAAAATGTGGGAATTACCGCTTGCTTGATGCCACTGCTAACAAAAATCTATTCTGGTTTCATCCACTTGTATGTAATACGAATGACAATAAGTATAGTAATAATAACAGCTGGCATTTATTAACCACTTACTAAATGTCAGGTACCATTTTAACTGTTTTACATACTTGGTTTGAGCCCACAGTGGCCTTGCGCTCTAGGTGTTACTTTACAGAGGAAGCCACTGTGGTGTAGAGAAGGTCCTGTGAGAGTTACACAGACAGCAGGCATGTGAGACCGGCTTGACCCCTGTTTTATCCTGCTTTTGTGGCTGCTCTTCTTGCTTCTGAGAGGCAGACTGGCTTGCAAGAAGATGGGTTTTTAAGTCCGAGAGATGAGGGATCAAATCCCACTTTAGCCTTTTTTAGGCCATGGGACATTTATCCTGTCTGAACCTCACTTCCTCATATTTGGTGCATAGTTTGCGCTCAGGAATAATGTGCAGGTTTCTTTCTTTTTTCCATTTCCACAACCACCATGAATTAAGTTCCTCCTTTGTGCATTGCTCCATCTTCCTGAACTAACCTTGTTCTAAATGCTTTCCATGCTTTTTACCTCTATCTACCTTTAAACTTTTCTTCACATCCTCTTGCTTTAAATTTCTTCTGTTATTTAATAAACTCCATACATCCCGGTGATTCTTTCTATTATTCTTCCTTGGGCTTCCCATTTCTCTTAAAGGGTGCCTATTGGAGTAATTTAATTTTATGTCCCTCTTCCAACCTTGTTTTTAAATGTTTTATTTATTATTTTTAGACAAAGGGGAAGGGAGGGAGGAAGGTAGAGGAAGATACACCAATGTATGGTTGCCCTCTGAGTGCCTCCAACTGCAGACCTGGCTGGAGACCTGGCCTGCAACCCAGGCATGTGTCTTGACTTGGAATCGAACTGGCGACCCTTGGGTTCGCGGGCTGATGCTCAATCCACTGAGCCACACCAGCCACACCAACCTATTTTTGACTTTAAGACAAATCATGGAGGCAAGTAAAAGGCAACAATACATTGATGTCTCTCTCCCTCTCTGCCTCTCTCTTTTCCCCCTCTCTAAAAATAATAAATAAAATCTTAAAAAAGAAAGAGACAAATCAACAGCATGGCAATATATTTTTTGCAGTGTTGGAAGTGGTTTTTCTTTCTAGAATATATATTCTATGTGAAGCAAATTTATGGGGGACTCAATACAATCACAGCGTTGGGGAAAAGGAGTCTAGAACCAGAATCTTAAATATTTAGACTTGGAAGGGTGACTGGTTTTTGACTTATTGGGAGCAGAGCTCAAAGTACTCTTTTTTAAAAAAAAATATTTTAAAATTTATTTTGAGAGAGAGGGAAAGGGAGGGAGAAAGAGAGGGACAGAAACATCAATGTATGGTTGCCTCTCACACATTTCCAACTGGGGACCTGGCCCGCAACCCAGGCATGTGCCCTTACTAGGAATCGAACTGGTGACCCTTTGGTTCCGAGGCTGGCGCTCAATCCACTGAGCCACACCAGCCAGGGCCAATATACTCTTGTTCCATAAACTCTGGCTGAGGATGGGGCAGTGGGCTGCCACCATCAAACTGATCGGAGTATAGCTGTCTGAGGAAAGATATATTGTTTGGACTTTTCTTGTTTGCTCATGAGACTGGGAGTATGCGTAAGGTTAACAGAAATCAGGGATGAATAGAAATGAAAAGTTCAACGTATTCCAAGTCAAATCCAATGCATGGGAGGAGTAAACATCCTGCACATGGTTCTGGTAGAGTATGAATTTTATTAAGGTAAACATGCTGTCCTCCAGGTGATTTCACAGCAGATCTTAAAACAGTCCTCATATTTGAAAGGATGAATGGTTTCTTGGTTGGTATGTTTACTGCCAGTGAAATAGTAGTGCTATCAGAGATAGACATTAAATTCTGACTATGGATCAATAAAGCTCTCAGAGTCTCACGATCCCTTTTCCCCCCTCCCAGCTCTGGGCTGAGAGACCACGATGTCATTGTCAGCATAAACGGGCATCCTGTCACCACCATAACCGATGTTATTGAAGCTGTTAAGAACAATGATGATTCCCTTTCCGTCATGGTTCGTCGGGGAAGTCAAACTTTGATCCTGATAGTCACACCTGAAATAATCGATTAAGCATCTTGCTTTAAAGAGAAATTATCTAACAAAACCAAGGCTATATCACCTGGTTGGTATTGAAGATGTGTCAAAGATGGCAAGCGGTTTTAGGATCTCTATCTTGTAAAGGAAAATGAATGCTTACACACACACACACACACACACACACACATATTCAGGGACCATTAGGTTGGGGTTGCTACTATTGCCAAGAACTCTTACTAAGTCAGTGGAAGAAGGACGTGGTGCCAGGAAGTCTGGGAAGCTGGTAAAATTTTATTTAAAGATAGGGACAGCTGAAAAACAGCCAGTTTCTAATTTAACCTTGACAGAAGGACACTTCGGACAGATAGCCACAAACTGGGTAACACACGCACACACACACACACACAGAAGTGGTGGTCCCACAGAGTACTCAGACCTGCTTCCTGGGTCTGGCAATTTGGGCTGAAGGCTGGGTGTTGCCTAGTGTCCTCTGCAGTACCTGGCCCCTGGGTAGGTGGGTGCCTCCCCATTGTAAGTGCAGTGCAGACCGAAGGGCCCTGTGCTCCTGTGCACCCACTAACCTGGAAGAAGCTAAGTCTTAGCTGGAGGGATCAGCTGGGACACTGGAGACATAATTCTTCAAAAAAGAGGAGTTTCCAGAACTCTGCAGAGGGACCCTGGGCCCTGCCATGGTACACCTTGGCCACCAGGATTTGTGCTCCACCACTCAGGCCCTGTCTCTGGCCGTCACATGCTGGTCATTGAAGCAGTTGGCCACACTGTTGAAATGATGGTGGCATGGATGGTGGGAGCCAGGTCCTCTTCTTGTCCCACTGGGACCCGAAGGAGCCCAGACAGTGGAGGGTGTGGGGCACCAACTTTTTGAAAATCTCTTGGGAAGCAGGGGAGTGTCACCTGGCCCTGTCACTCCCAGGAGATCAACATCTACAATCACCCCCCTCCCCAGTCCCAGGGAGGGTTGCCAGGCAGAGCTGGAGTCAGGAAAGCTGAGGAACACATACACAAATACAGACATACAAATAGATATATCTACCAAATAATAAGAAACAACCTGTGTCCAGGGTGCGTAGGAAATAAAAATCTTTATTAATATTCCCTTTTGCAATCAGTTTCTCAGGTTGTATCCAATTTGGCCAGGGTTTATGGATAGAGGCTGGATATCACTTATAAGGCAAATTGAAACCGACAATTATGGATTGTCACAGATTGTTAAAGATTCTCAAGTTATCACACTAGCAGTGGAAACAACTTAGATCTCCAACAGCTTTCCTGACTGCAAGAAGGGCTCCTATAAACGAGGTACTTCAATAAATTATGGACTTGACTTTTTACCCAAGGTCTTCCTCCTGACAACACTAATGATTTGAGTATGAAAGCTGCCAAACTGTTTTTGTTTGTTTGTTTTCTAAGAGAATAGCTTTTGATGGGGTTTGTGACTATCTTTAAGGGAATTAAAAAAAAAAAAATTGTGAGATGGGGCAGAATTTGTGGCTTATATTAGTATATTATTTTGGGTAAGTCTTTAATTTTAGTTTGTTTTCTGGACTCCTCTTTGAAATGAGTTTTTAAAGTATGACATCTATGCAAAATTTTAGGTGTTTGTGTACTTCTCTGGGGAGAGTGTCCAATTTCATAATTACCCATGATTTGAAAAACACTGCCTGAGCGTACGGAGATTATGAATAAAAATTTACCAATCATCCCTGTTGTAATGAAGGTAAAGGTCAGTGTGGTACAGCACTTTCAAGAAAGAACAAAATAGGCTGTTTTAAGTTTTACACAGTTGCCACCATTTAATAATATAGGAACAGTGATCATGTTGATCAGGGGTAATAAAGCTGAAACTTTTAGGAAAGCCATTTCACAATGATGAAGCATATCCAGAATTATTTTAACTGTGATTCTTGGTCTTTAAGCCAATAATTAAGAAACTAAACTTTGGAGAGCTTTACCTAGATGGTTTCTAGAATTTATAAGTTCTGGCAAATAGCAGGATCTTAGCTGATTTACCCACAAGCTTCTTTTACTTTGTATTTAACAATTCTCTTCAACTTGGATAGCAAAAGATGGGAACTAAGTTTATAAAACCACTTACTATTCCAAACATTTCCTTTATCTTCAGTGATTTGGGAATTTGAAAGCCGGGCTGTTTACTCTATTGATTATGCTGTTACAGTTGTCCCAATCCGCCCCCGCCCCTTCCCAGTTCCCTCTTCCCTCCAGCAATTTACCCCTTAATTCTTGATTGTGGGTTGTACATATAAGTTCCTTGGCTTCATCCTTTCCTATACTATTCTTAACATCCCTATCTATTTTCTTCCTATCAAAGATGCTTCTTGATCTCTGTATCCTTTCCCCCTTCCTCCCCTTCTTCCTCCTGATACCTATGATTCTGTTCTTGTTCTGGTTAGTTGCTTACTTTCTTTTTGTTTTCGTTATATTTTTAAAATTCAGTTGTTGATAGTTTTAAGTTTGTTGTCATTTTAATGTTCTTAGTTTTGATATTCTTTTTCTTAAAAAAGTCTCTTTAACATTTCATGTAATAATGGCTTGGTGATGATGAATTCCTTTAGCTTTACTTTGGGAAGCACTTTATGTGCCCTTCCTTCCATTCTAAATGATAGCCTTGCTGGATAGAGTAATCTTGGTTGTAGGTCCTTGCTTTTCATCACTTGGAATATTTCTTGCCAGCCCCTTCCTGCCCTCAAGGTTTCTTTTGAGAAATCAGCTGATAGTGTTATGGGAATTCCTTTGTAGGTATAACTCTGCCTTTCTCTTGCTGTTTTTAAGATTCTCTCTTTATCTTTAACCTTTGACATTTTAATTATGATGTGTTTTGGTGTGGTCCTCTTTGGGTCCAACTTGTTTGGAACTCTGTGCTTCTGGACTTGTATGTCTATTTCCTTCACCAAATTAGGGAAGTTTTCTTTCACGATTTTTTCAAATAAGGTTTCAATTTCTTGCTCTTTCTCTTCTTTTCTGGTACTCCTATGATTCAGATATTCATATGTTTAAAGTTGTCCCAGAGGTTCCTAATCCTCCCATTTTCAATTCTTGTTTCTTCTTTCTGCTCCCAGTGAATGTCTTTTCTTTATTCCAAGTTGTTTTGAATCCCAGCTTCCTTCCCATCACTGTTGGTTCCCTGCATATTTTTCTTTATTTCACTTTGTAGAACCTTCACCCCTTCCTTTATTTTGTGGCTGTACTCAAACGTTTCTCCGATCACCATCATCACCAGTGTTTTGAACTCTGCATTTAATCGGTTGGCTACCTCTGTTTCGTTTAGTTCTTTTTCTGGAGTTTTGTTCTGTTTTTTCATTTGGGCCATATTTCTTTGCCTCCTCAACTGGGCACCCTCCCTGTGCTCATTTATGTGTATTGGATAGAGCTGCTTGGCTCCGTAACTTGGTAGTATGGCCTAATGTAGTCGGTGTCCTGCAGGGTCTGGTGGCACAGCCTCTGCTATCATCCAAGGTGGATCCTGGAGGTGTGTCCTTCTTGTGAGCTGAGTACACCCTCTACATGTAGTTAAGCCTTGATTGCTGTTGGCAGGTCAATGGAAGGGACTTACCCAGGCCCATTAGCTGCAAGGCCTTGTTGTGACCACTGACCAGCAACCTCTACCCTCAGTGGAGGATCAGTAGTGGGGGACAGGGTGGTGGTGCTCTGATGTGGTCTATAGCTGTTTACCAGGTGTGCTGGCAATGGGGTTTTGTGGGTGGTGCGGGCCAAGATCAGCCCCCACATGTATTTTGCCCTGGTCCCCTTGCCTGAACTATAAAGCAACCTGAGATGCTGCTACTTGTGCTGGGCTTGGAGTTTCCCAGGCAAAGCCAAGCTGTGAATCTAGGCTGGCTGCTGCTGGTGCCGGGCCTGGAGCTCACTGAGGCCAGATGTTTCTTGTTTGAGAGGATTTAAGAAGTTGTGAAGCATGTGCAAGACCAGCCATTCATATGAAATTACTTGAATGGGCCCAGAAGTTGGGTGGGGTGGAGTCTCTGGGGATCTCCAAGATGGGTCAAACTGTGTTAGCCAGAGTGATGGGAGTCTCAGATATGGCACTAGCTTGTTGGCTCTGAGTGGGGAGTGTTTAGAAAAGGGACAATGGCCTTTGCTCACTTTGATGCCAGACATTTCAGTTGCTCCCTGTATGCCACTGGTGCCTTTCAAGCTGCTACCCCAGTGCTGGCACTCAGAGGTAATGAGTCTGAGTAGGTATGCTCATGTGTGGGTTCTTTGAGGAACTCCTTGGGGCTCCAGAAGTTTCTTCCGTTGACAAAATCCCCACTAGTTTTTGCAGCCAGAAGTTGTGGGGACTTATCTTCCTGGCACTGGAATCCTGGGCTGGGACGCCTGGTGTGGGGCTGGAACTTCTTATTTCTGAGATATCCCTGCTGAAATTTTATCCACCACATATGGGTGAGAAACCAGCCCATTCTGCATCTGCACCCCTCCTACCAGTCTAGATGGATGTGGTTTTAATTCTGTAGTTGTCAGAATCCCATTCAACTCAATTTCTGATGGTTCTGAGTGACAGTTGTTCTATATTTCGGCTGTATTTTTGACATGGTTGTGCAAAGAGGTGAGCCCTGTCTGCCTACCCCATCATCTTCACTGGATCCTGTGTCTCTTTCTTTATGACTGACTGCTGTAGCCCACAGAGAGAGCGTTGGGTATCAAGCTTATTTTGACAGAAAACCCTCACTTTCTCCTTCTCCCCACAAATCACATCCTAAATCTACCCAGCACTCAGTAATAATATCCTTTAAGTAACAGTTCATTTTTCTTTCCAAGAGTATGATGCTCCTCATCTTATCTTACCTAATCATGAAGAACAATTTTATAATCATTTATATGGAATCTTTTTTTTTTTTTTTAACCAGCATCCAACATGGGCTCTCTAAACTAGTAAATGCTACTCTTTAGATTGGAAAATTCTGCCAAGAGGTCTGATACTGTTGGCTTTTAAACCACAATGGAATGAAAAAAATATTTCCATTTATATATATATATATATATAGATATATACATATATGTATAGATATATACATATCTATATACATATAGATATGTATATATCTATATATATATATATCTATGTATATATTGCCTCTTAAGCATAATAATGATGAAACAATAGGGTTCATTAATCGGGCATTCACTTTAATCACCTAGCTTTTAGCAGAACAAATACAATTTTCAGGTTCACTCTACATACTCAGAATACTCAAACAACATTCCAGGTTGGCAAAATTTACAATGCAGTTGAAATTCTGAAAGTCTGGAATTTCAGTGTGTATTAAAATGCACAGCCATTTCGCCTTCTGCTGAAGATTTTCATTGGTTCAGTTTTGGTTCTCCTCTGCATGGGACCCAGAGTCACAAAAGGTACAAAGCTAAAAATGTTCACTTTGCTTATCCTGTTGGATTCGCTTGCTCCAAAGAAGTGAAGACATAGCCATGTACAGAAATAAAGAATACAGACACTCTTCCACAGTTTATATGTTAATTGCTAGCCTTTATATTTTGTACATGAGGAAAAGTTTTAAACTTGGTTCCCATAAGAGTGTTTGCTTGTCATTTCTAGTTTGCAAGGTAAAATTTGGGTTGAAAAGCCGGCCTAAAGAAGCCTTCCTAACCAAACCCATTCCCTCCAAAGAGGGCAAGTAACGGTCAGGTGTGATATCAAGGAAGAGTTTTGAGTCTGTAGAGATGAATTCAGAAGACTGGCCTCTCTGGGCCATAACAGCAGCTCTTTTCAGTAAACAGTGCACCAATTGCTGCCATCACTTGGCATCAGCCCTCCAGTGATAAGTAGGATAAGGTCAACAAACCACCAAATCCCAAGTCCTCCCAGCGTCAATAGCTTCCCTACTGCTGTGCCAGTGTGTCCCAGACAGAAACGATCCACTCCAAAACATCCCAGGAAGAAAGAGTAGAGTAACGTGGTTATGAAGTAGTGGCCCGTATACCTATAGAAAAGGAATTAAAAGGAAGATGTTTACCACATGAAAATTAAAACACTTAATGATCAATGAGGTTAAAGAAAGTAAAAAGATGGGGCAGCCAGTTCCTCTGTGGCCTCTTAATCTCTGACCATCCATTCCCCTCCCTAGGATTTCTTGTTGGTCTAGAGTCTCAAAAGCCTAATTGCTAAGATATGAAGGACCTGTAAGAACAAACATTGAGCTGGACTGGACAAGATATTTTCAAGCACATTAGTGTAACAGGCATCCTGGTAGGAGTAGAGTTTGGGCCCCTGCTGCTCCCCTGCATACATGCCTTTCCTGAAGCTGTAGTTCTGAATGTAGTTCTCTAACGGAATGTTGTCAACTTTCCTTAAATGAAGGATGATCTCCATATACCTTTTCTGCTGTCTTATGGCAACTAAAAATGGGGACATCTTCATACTGATCTGTGTCTTACATACTATGATGACACTCAATTGCAGTTACTTTAATATCATCACTCAACACAGTCATAGACTCTTCATTAGCAAGTGGTGTAAGTAAATTCTGTGCCTTCAACCAGAATTTTCAGAAATAATTCTAATGCTTTACTTGAAGAGACACTGATTTTCAGAGAAAGGCCCATACTTTGCATAATAAAATCTTTCTTCCTTTCACAGAATTTATGCCTATAATAGGAATTTTGGAGCTAGATCATCTGGTCCAACTCCTTCATTTTGTAGATGAAGGGACAGAGACTCTGGGCATCCAAAGGTACTTAGGTAATTGGGGAAAGACACATTAAGAACTTACGGCCTCTGTCTTAAGTCCAGTGCCATCTCTATTATAACTACATTGCCCTTGTTTATGGATTATGCACAGTAGTAATCCTTTAACACTTAGGGTAAAAGAAAAAGTTACATCAAGAGATGACAAGGAAAACAGCTCTACCTTCATCCAACTATCAACGACCGTATCCAAAGTAACACTTACTTTATACAAGGTTTATTCTCTCGTGGGAAGGTCCTAGGACTGGCACACTCGATTCCATCCAGGGCCCGGCACTGGACTGACGTGTGTTCCACATCACTGTAGGCCTGACCACCAAACTGTGGAATGTTCAGAAGACAAAAAGAGAACATCACCAAAGCAAGTAACGCAAAATATATCTTAATGAATAAAAACCTGACTCAGGATGATAATTATTCTAATGAAGTTGGGGTAAAGCCCTGCTCAAGAACAAGGAATTTAGTGACATCTTTCAAGTGACTGTAAATTAGTCCATCCTAAATGTACATTGTTTTAAATAAACTTTTTTTCTTCTTTATGACTGACTTCTTTAATAATATAATTAATAATCAGTTTTGTTAAGTGCCATTTAGAGTAGATGGACACAATGCTTTAATTATCTTTTATTTACAGGAAAAAGAGCACATTCCTTAGCATTAAGGAATGGGTATTTAAAAAGTTGACATGTATGAGAGTTCCATTTTATACATATTGCAACTGAACATATTAGGAAAGAACTCAGAATATCAATGGACTCAGGACTTTATGTAGGCCAGGAATGTGTAATCAACAGATATTTGCAATACATCTTCAGTATGTTTAAATTTCAGCCAAAGATTTCAGAGCAGGACCTCTGGCCCTTTGTATAACTGAATTCTAGAAGAGAAAGCACAGCTGTACATTCTCAACTGGCACCTTGTTAACTGCTTCACTGCTATTTTGGTTGGAGCATTTCTCAAAGGAAAGGGAGTAGGAAATGATGATGCTCTCTCCTTGGATCTCCCCCCAGGGACTAAGGTGCCTGAGCATGGCCCAGCCTCAGGACTTCCGTGGGGAAGTAACAGTTTGAATGCTGTGACAGGATCAGTTTAGTTTTTAATTCAAATGGGTAAAACTAAGTGATCTCTCTAAAACGCTAACTCAGATTTTATCAGTAATTATCAAGAGAACAAAAAATGGCACTGTATTAAGAATATTTATTTACACACGATTGCAGTATGAGTTGCCACTTTAATTTTATTTCAGGTTTATTCCACCGTGTCTGATTTAGTACAAAGAATGTGTCCCCATAATTCTGTTATACTGGACTGTGTCTTGACTTGCATTATGCATAACGTAAAGGTGAGCCCACAGTGCAGAGAAAATACATGATTTCCACTGGTTTTGGGTGTCTGACTAGGCAATGGGAACCTAACTTGAGAGACATTACTAATGGAAAAGAATGGCTTCTCTCCATTCCAAGAGGCTATTGTTACTAAAGGCTTCTTCTTGAATGCTATAACCTCCTACAAAGACATTTACTAATAGACCCTATCTGTTTCCTAAAGACATGGTAGAAACTGCTTGCGTGGTATAAAGAAAGGTCATTGGCAAGAGGATCTTTGCCCAAAATGCATACGTAACAAACACTGCTCAATTTATCATCAGTTTTAGAAAGTGTATAAGCCTTTCTTTTGCTCTTTCAGGGAAGTGCATGTCTTGAAGGATAGTTAGGGGTGACACTTTATCCTCAAATCTATCTATATCATCAGCCAAAGGAACCAAAGACAGGTTGGTCTTTGCAGCTGGGCAGTTTTGACACAGAGACTGCTTCTTCCTGAGGAAACTAAATGTCTTTTTCAGTCACTCACCCTGGCTGGCCCTGCTGGAAATTTCCAAAAACAGCTATTTTAATGAATTCTACAATTAGGTAACTTCATACCCCTTATACTTTTCTGTAACTTTTTAATACATTTATGGAAGAGTCTGTTTATAAAACAAAATAAAAACCCACCTTGAGACAACCGTAACCAAGTTCTTGGGATGCAGTTGCATTTCCAACATGATCCACTGGGTCGTCACATTCTATGAATTCATCAGGTCTATAAATGACCAGTAAGATTATGATCATCATATGGTCTTTGCAAACGGCTGTTTACATGTACATTATCAAACCTGGCAAGAGACATTTCTTCAAGTTTAGGGGGTTTAATTTCATTCTGACGCTTCCCCAAGACAAGTGATGCTGTCAATTAGACTGAAGCATGGTAGGTCAAACAGCCACCCAAATGACTCTCTTTTATCAGGGCAGGGATTGTCTCTGGCCCTATTTCTAGGAGGATTCTACTTTTGCCATGGCTTCATCTCTTCCCTAGGTAAACAGCTACAAGGCTATGAGGGCAAAATTGAGACCAAAGAAGTCCTGGTTGTTTCTCTTTGCATTTCCCAAACGCCTGACTGAAAAGAGATGTTTAACAAATGAATTGGTTTTGCAACAGTAACGATAGTGCTTTTTTCCCGGAAGTACCTTTTCGGCAGGGACAAGCAATTTACTTCTTTTTGTCTCGCACAGTAGCAGTACCTACGATGGAGCCTCTTTCGGGTCAAAGGGAGCAGGACAGAGAAGGTGCAACTTCCTACCCTTCTTCCAGAGGCTAGATGGTGTCACTCCTTTCTAGTTCTCTTGTTTTCGGGATCACAAAGAATCTGCCACCCGCACAAGGTTTCCCCCCGCATGGTTGAGAGGAGGGACAAACCTGCCATGATATTTACCTACCATCGTTGACTATCAGGTCCTCAGCTGGAGGAAGTCCGGGAAAAAAAAAAAAAAAAAGAAAAGCAGCCTCCCTCTCCTCCTTCCCCAGCACCACACCCTTATTCCCCTTGGCCTATCGCCATCTCCACCTGCCTCAACGACTGGGTAGCTTACAGGTAAGAGCAAAGGATGACTGGAGAACTGGGGTCGCCATACTCCCAGCTCGGAGCCCCCGCGGGGTCCGGGTTGCCGGCGGACGTGAGCTCAGGCTCCGCGGTAGCGTTGTACGAGTGGCTCCGAGAGACACAATGCAGCAGCAGTAGGTTTCCCAGCAGCAAAGCGGCCTGGCCGCACAGGAGTACGTAACTCACCGGGAAACTACCCAGTACCATCTTCCTGGGCCCAGTGGCGGGGGCCAGGCCTCCTCAGCCACAAACCCCAGCGGGGACCAGGGACCGGGAACCGGAGCTCTGCCGGGCCAGGCCTCCCCCGTAGCCCCGCCCCTCACCGCCAGTCAGCCAATCGGCGGGCAGCCCGGCGCTCCGCCCCACTCCCCAAAACCAATTATAAAAGGCTGCGCAGGGGGCAGGGCTGCGCTTGGCTTTTGACTCTCGATTCCTGCTCCGAGTCTCAAGCTCCTCCTTCTTCACTGAGTGCGCCCTCCAATAGGTTCCCTCGACGCACAGAGTAGGCGGGCCTGGAAGTGGAAGTGGGCGGGGCCCGCGGCTGGGCGGGGCAGACCGGTGCAGGTCTCAGCAGGCGGATAGCAGTCTTAATCTCTCGCCGGGGACTGGATTTTTCCCGACGTCAGCGGGAGCGAGCGCGATGTCGGGAGCGAGCTTGGATAAGGGCTGACTTGCGTCAGTGGCGGGCGCGTGTTCGTCCTGGGCGGGCGCGCGCCTCCCTGCCTGCTTTGGGGCCCCGGCAGGGCTGGGAAGTGATGGAGCAGGCGGAGGCAGGAGCGATTGAATGTTGAGTGGAACCTGCAGAATCGACCGAGATGGGATCCCGCGCGGGCTCGCCCTTTGGGACCCTCCGCTTCCAGTGGTTGCTGTTGTTTGGCTTGGTAGGCCCAGTCCTTGGTGGGGCTCGGCCAGGTGGGTGTCTGTCCCCGGGGACCTTTGGGATTTCTGTTTCCTAGGGCTGGGATGTTTGGAGTTACCCCGAGGTGCTTGGGAGTGGAGGGGCCAGGCCTGGCAACTGGACTCGGGGTCGGGAGGCGGAGCCGCTCCAGCCGTGTGTGGACAGTGCTCAGACCCGAGGTGCAGTGTCTGGTGCCCCAGACCCTTCTCGGCGCTGATCTTCTGTCAGGTTCCCCTTCCTTGGTCTCCCGCTTGACAAGTCTCTTGCGGCCGTCCCCACCCCCAGCTCGCGCAAAGCCGGGCAGTCGGGACCCTCCAGGCTACTCTGGATTCCACTCTGACCCCAGGGAGTCTGCTGGGTGTGTGCCGAGGGTGTGTTCCCGTTGAAACTGTTTGGAGAAAGGGAGTTTGAGCTGGTGAAGTTAACGTCACTTGGAAAGAGGCCGGGAGATGGAACTTTTGGTCCAGGTTATCATAATTTGAAATTTATGTTCATTTTATCAGCGGAGCCATCAGTAGGTCCACAGAACTAAATTTAGTGATGGAATAAAGGGTGTGTGTGCTCATTTTTCTTGGGCCATTTTGTTGTTAGTAAGAATCCTTCTTTTTGGAAAGAAGGGCTGTATTTCTTTGGCCAGTTTCTTTCATCTGCGTTTTTCATGGGTTTGTAATGTCAGAAACCCGGACAAATAATTTCTGCGCTGCTGAGGTTACACGATTTATGTGAATTCGCTTTTGAATTGTGAAACTTCCTTCGAATATATATGATATCAATATTAGAGGCGCCCAAACACAGTGGAATCAAATCACTTAACACTCCTGCTTCTTTCTGGATACAACTTTATTTTGGCTCTTACATTAAATTATTGTTTGCATGGCTATATTTTCTTTATAAGTATAGAGTATGATGGAGAGTTGGGTTTTTTACTAAGTCATTGTTTTGAGAATTATTCAAAGGTGATGATTGAAAACTTCATTGCTGGGCTGCTGACCTTTAGGAAGCTAATTGCATTTTTTCTATTTTTTGGCTTATTCTTTTTTTCAGTTAAGTGAATTTGCCCCACTGCAGGAATTTTGAAGCTTTAGATAGTGAGCTTTATTTACTGGGAAGCTACTAAATTTTGTTCTGATTAAGACTGTTTTTGCCATGGCATTCTGGATGATTCATGTTGACCAATATTTAAGGTGAAGTAGTTTATACATTCTAATTTTTAGTAATCTATAATTCAGTGCATTTGCAAACATAGCTAAGCCTATATTTTTAATGTTAGTGTATGTTGATTATTATATACCTGTATGTAGATGTATGGACTATCCTGAGGATTTTTAACTGTGGCTTTAACAGTTGATGGCCAGTCTCTCAAACATGTGTAATATGCTTTCAAAATCTAGTCCGTGTTTATTGAAGTCCTATGAACACCATGCTCAATTCTGTGGGAGGAACAAAGGGTGACTAGACTTGCTAAGTCTATCTGAGGGATGTTGGGGAAGGTTCCATAAAGAAAGTGTTATTTGGACTGATTTATATTGGCAAATGTTCAAGTAAAGGGACAGGAATACATTCTAAGCAGGAGTATGGAGAGATGAAGGAACATGACTTATTAGGAAAGTTGAGAATGTCCCCAGGCAGTCTAACGAAAGGGGAACAAGGAAAAACTAAGGTAGTTTGGCATTAGTTGGGAAGAGTCTTTTATGCTCTGTTGAGGGATTTGGACTTTGCCCCAAGGGTCGAGTTCTTTGGGTAAGGTAAGTAGGGTGTGTTACATTAACAGATTTGCCATTAAGGTGTCTGGCAGTAACATGGATGACAATGTAGGAGGACAGACTGGAAGCTGGGAGAGCCTGGTTAGGAGGCTTTTGTAACAGTCAACTCATGTTTCCCTACTGGAATGTTCTCCCGAAATCAGCTGACTAAACTTTTGCAATACAGGAAGGATGTTTAAAACATTCACTGAAACCTTTTTCTGCTAATGGGAAAGAAATTTGAAGACTCAGTAAGTACCGTCTACACATCAGTTAAATAGGTTTTGCAAGAATTTTTACTGCCAGTGTGTCAAGGAGGAAGTGCAGTATAAATTCTGGCCAGCTGACACGTACAGTAAGATTTTTTTTTTTAAACTGGGTTGAACAAAAGTAACTATGGTTGTGAAAAATAACAAAGGGAATCAGGTATGAAACCTCTCTCAAGTTTCTCTTTTAAGGTAGTCATTATGATGAGTAGCTCTAGAATTAAAAAAATAAATATTTAAGAAGACTAGCATTCCAAAGGACATGAGTTTTAATTACTCATGGTGAATCACTGTAAAATGAAGTATGTAATAAGAACTAAGGCCCACACTAATTTCATTTTTTGGTGCCAGCAAATTATTTGAATTTGATGTTTGTATTTGTACTGTATAGGAGAGCATAGTCTTTTAAATTTATAGATAGCTTGGTTTTCACATAAAGCCCTGTACATGTTTTTTCTGAAGAAAACTGGGCAGGATAGCAGTACTTTTGACTCAAATACTCTATGAAATAAATAAATGCTGGTCTCCACACATAGTGAGAATTGGGGGTAAGCTTCTGAACAAATAGTTCCATAGAAAATTCTCTACTCTTGGTTATTTATAAGTAAACAGATCTTTACCCCCAAGTTTATACCTAAATGAGAGAAAGTTCTGCAATTAATTCACCTTTATTTAAGAAACCGAGACACTATTGAATAGCAAATATTCCTCCAGGGCATTATGTGAACTGAAATTTTAATAAGTAGAGAGAGAGTTTGTTAGAACTGAATAATTATCATTTTGGATAGCATATGATCAGCTTCTCTAAGAAGTCTTTCATAACCTCTCATTCTCATTGTTGTTCAAGTACTAAAGATACAACAAGTGACATAATTGCCTTTCTATCTTCCATTATCCTGGGAAACCTGGGAGGTTAGAATTATATTGTAACCATTGTTGTATTCCCACTGTATGGAAATGTGCCAGTACAGAGAAATTGTTCAAAATGTGATTAATAAATGAAAATATTTGATAATATTCTATAAATATTCTTTTGGGGTCAGCATGGCTATTCTTGTGGTTCTCTTATGTTTGTTGACCTATTAATCCCTGACATTTGTTTGATATGTTGATAGAAGAAAAGACAATAAAGAGCCAATCATATATACCCAAGGCTGCTGTTTATAAATTAGTATGGGGGGAACATGGTGGGCTTGAGCATAGCCTTCTCTAGAGAAAGAGCATAAAACTATCCCTTCAGCAGACCATAGTTTCATTAATTTATTTTCCCTCCTTTATTGTTCTCTGGTATTATTAGTTTACATGCAAGTAAACTGCAGTAGGAAAAATATATAATGAAACATTTATACTGAACAGAATGAGGGATTGGATATGACTGCTTCATTGATTTTGACTTAGTGATTGAGTATAGTAGAGCAATTTAAGTATGAATAAGGTTTTTTTTTTTCTTTTAAATTTAACATTTTCCCATTATTTGCCTGCTTCTGTGAGGTATTTCTTGATTCCTTTAACATCAGTCTGGTCCCAGAAAGATGTGCCATCAAAACAGAAGAATGTAACCTATGCAATCTAAACAATTGTCTTAGCTTTCCTTCTTTCTTTTTTTTTTAATTTTTTTTAAAAGATTTTATTTCATTATTTTTAGAAAGAGGGGAAGGGAGGGAGGCAGAGAGGGAGAGAGACATCAATGTAAGGTTGCTTTTCACCTGCCTCCAGCCACAGACCTGATTGGAGACCTGGTTTGCAACCTTGTTATGTGTCCTGGCTGGGGAATCGAACCTGCGACTTTTGGGTTCGCAGGCCGGGGCCTTAACCATTGTGCCACCAGCCAGGGCAGCTTTCTTTTTTTTTTTTTTTTTTTTTTTTTTTTTTTTTTTTTTTTTTTTTTTTTTTTTTTTTTTTTTTTAGCTTTCTTTTTTGATAATTGGCTTTCTTGAGTGGTTGAGAGTATTATAAACCATGGTAATGGGGTGTAATTTGTTTTATGTAAACCAAAGATGCGTGCTCCATTTCTAAGTACTATTACATATGTCGATAAAAAGAAAGTCTAAGTGTGTTACTACTGTCTGGTAATTAAAATATACTAGTTTCAAATGGGATAAAACATAAAGATAGTTTGGTTTTCAAATTTTAGGTAAAAAGTGAAACATTTATAATTAAAACACGTACAGAACAAAGTGCCAGGTTTCAGCCAGTGTTTAAACATCACTTTAAATTTAACCTTACCAAAGTGTAAGGCACCTTTATATTTTTGTATTTTGATAAAAATCTTGGTTTATTCATAATTAACCAAGATGCAAGCTCTGAGTAATTGGACGCTTTTTCTTGGAATAGCCAAAAGCCCAAATATATGATAAGTAGCTAATATATATATATATATATTCCTCTTGGGTACCTAGTATATGGCAGAGTCTTGGAGTTATGCCATCCTTTGTGTCTGTGCCTCCAAAGTACATCCAGTTTCCTTAGTGTCTCAATAATGAACCTCCCACTACCGTTGAAATTTGGGTTCCATTTTGAGTTGTATACATTTTATATTGAGAAATTGCTTTTTAGTTTGTGTCAGTGTTATTTTAGTCAAATAATTTTCCTAACATCATCAGATATGATACTTTATTATTATTACTATTTAGTATCTGGGGTGGGGGAAGGATGCATCTTGAATCATATCTTTTAAGAGTAAGTTAGGGAACCTGAAGAAGTTCACTTAATTCAGTCTGTTTTAAAATACACAGTCATTTATGTATTTGTGTATGTTTATCTTAACATAACACTGAGTATTTTGGCTTATAATAAGTAAAATGATGCCACTGTCGAACATTTGTCATGCTGTACAATGAAACCCATTCCCATAGGCGGGAAATGCCATTTCCCCTTTGACACTTTTTTTTTCAGCGAGGTGTTTCATGGTTTAACTCATATTCGGAGGACCACCCCGGTGCTCCCTTTAGTTGTCCATTAGAACCCTCATGCAGTAGACCCCTGGAGATCGCTTCCTTGTCACGTTGCAATCCTCCTGCGAATAGATGCTTGAGAGGAGTAGTTAAGTCATCAATGGCAGGGCCACACAATGGAATATGGCATCGTGATGAAAATGCCAAATGTGTGGGCTGTGCAGATCTGTGGGGAATGTAGGTAAAAGACGTCAATACAAAGCCCACTTTGGGTTGCTCATGATCATGACGGTATGATGTGTATGCATATATATAGCAGTAAGGATAAGAAAAGGTTGTTGACTCAACACACACTTATTAAATACTTACTGTACAGTATAGAAAACACGTAATGAGTTAGATGCCTTCCTTTGTCTCGAGAAACTTAAATTCCTTGCTAGAGGAACTTAAATTCTTTAGGCGTTAAATCCTATAAATGGTTGGCATTTTTCCAAAAGGGGCACTTAGAAGCAACAGCAAATGCCCTATTTCTTTTTAAATGCAGAGATGTGTAAATGTAAACAACAAAGATGGTAACACTCAGGAAGTGTAAACATGTAGGACGTAGTTGTGGCAAGTTATAGTTATGTTTGAAGATAGTTATTGGTAATATATGATATATGTTTATTTGGAATTAACCATGTGAATGGAATGAAAATATGTGGCTCAAAATCACAATAGTGCTTTTTGGATCTAATTACAGCAATTTCTTTCCAGGAACTAATTTGGAGAGCAGAATTATCTTTTCTTCCTTTATGGGGAACCCAGGTTTATCTTCTACAGGGAAATTACTTAAAGGTGGCTATTTGTTTACATAAGAGGCAGGATGGAAAGGAGAAAAGCTCATGAATCAGAGTTCACATTTGTTTGCTTAGCAATTAGGTGGAATTCTTTTTATTTGTTTCCCTCTACTGTGATTACTATTCTGAAACATATACTTGGACGTCCTCCAAAACAGTACATAAAAATATCCAAGGAGTTAGAGCAGCTATTTTCAACTGGTACGCTGCAAGAGTTTTTAAAACATGTAGTACCTGACTGTTTAGTCTGGCACTCACCTCTTTTCTTAGATTGTCAAATAAAAAAGTGACAACAGCCAACATAGCAACAGCCATCCAGGGTGAACGAATCACAGTTATACCAATTTTTTTGTCAGCTCAACAACAAAAAATTTCTTTGGTGTGCCACAGAATTTTAGTAATTAGTCTATGTGTGCCATGCGATGTAAAGGATTGAGAATGTACAGGATTGAGAATCGCTAAATTAGAGGAAGAAGTGAAACTAACAGCTTTCCCTGAATTTAAGCTGCTTGAATTTTCAACTCTTAGTTTTATCTCTAGCCCGTTTTCCAGTAGTGTGATTCTTGACACTATGTTTAGTCTGTCAGATTCTAATGTAACAGTGTATATTCCCTATGGAGTTGATTGGATTAAGATTTTTTATTTCACTGTGCACTAGGTCCCCCAGAAGGCACTTGGGAGGTATAGTTAGTTGTCACACTGGTGGTGCTTCTGGCACTTGGTGGGTGGAGGCCAGGGACTCTAATTAATTTCCTACACTGCACAGGAAACACCCCAGCCCCCAAGAATTGTCTGGTCAAAAACGTTAATAGTGTTGAGGTTGAAGTTTTATATAAAGGATGTTAATGCACTTTCTTTAAAGTAACAGGTGAAATATGTTATTTTTGTTCCCATAAGAAAATGCTACTATTTGAAGTTTTTACAGAAGGGGGAACTGAAACATCTATGCAAACTATGAACCAGAAAAAAAAAAACAAAAAAACCAAAACTAGAAATAAGAAAACAATTTTGAAAAAATATAAGAAGGAATATTTTTATACAACCAGTATATACTATTTTTGAATGATATAACCTAAGTATGTACACTTCTTATGTTTTAGAATTCCTTGAGACACTCCGAAAGTGGATCCTTGGATTTTAAAACCAAGAATTCGATATACATATATGTTATTTTTGGGTGCTATAATTTTGAAAGCCTTTAAAAATAAATGATAAATTGTGTTTTCCCCCCTAAAACAAGAATTGTGTTTTTATTCCTTATAGGACTTTTTTTCTTTGCTAGCAATCTGTATAGAAGAGCTAGTTCAGTAAATAGTTTCACGGCCTGAAACTAGCTGTGTGATTTATAAAGTCACTCTATTTCACATTGAGAGCTGTTGAAATATCTAGCTTTTCACGTGTAGTCCTTATGCTGAGAATTTCTTTCTTTTTCTTTTTTTTTCAACTTCCAGCATCATTTATTTTTCCTAGAATCTAGATACAATTAACTGCAGAAAGACCGTGCTCAATACTATTTAAGCCTCATTTTAGGTTATCAGCACTTGTAAACGTGAATTCACATTTCAGTAAAAATGGAACTAAAATTTGACAAACTTATTAACTACAAAGTTTTTGTACGTAACACATGGACT
>PVIW01013607.1:0-26726 GCA_004026585.1 Noctilio leporinus | reverse complement strand
AGCTTGTTGTGTTACTGTTGAGAAATCAGCTGATAACCTTATAGGAGCCCCCTTGTATGTTATTAGCTGTTTCTCTCTTGCTGCTTTTAGGATTCTCTCCTTGTCTTTGAAATTTGCCATTTTCATTATGATGTGTCTTGGAGTGGGCCTGTTTGGGTTCATCTTCCTTGGGACCCTCTGTGCTTCCTGAACTTGCATGCCTTTTTTTCTCCTCAAGTTAGGGAAGTTTTCTGTCATTACTGTTTCAAACAGGTTTTCCATCCCTTGCTCCTCCTCTTCTCCTTCTGGTATCCTATGATACGGATGTTATTACGTTTCAGGTTGTCCTGCAGCTCCCTTAAAACCTCTTCATTCATTTTTAGTCTTTTTTCATTTTGTTGCATTGCCTGGGAATTTTTTTCTTCATTCACCTCCAGCTTGATAATCCGATCCTCTGCTTTTCTCTACCCTGCTTTTGATTGCATTCTTCATTTCCTCCTGGTTCTTACTGATGGTTTCTTTGTCCTTTATAATGCTTGCGTAGTTCTCAGAAAGTTCCTTGTACTTTACCTGGAGTTGTTTGTAGTTTTCCTTGAGCTCAATGAGTTCATTAAGTTCCTCTATCATCATTATTTTGAATTCCCTGTCTGATAGGGTGCTTGACTCTATTTCATTTTGCACTCTTCCTGGGGATTCCTCCTTTCCATTTGCTGAGGGTTTATTTACTTGTCCCCCCATTTTAGGTGGCTCTTGTTTGTTTCTGCTTCTTAGATTGGTCTGCTTTGACTTACTGTCTTAGTGGTGTGACCTTCTGTGGTGTAGAGGTGCACTTTGTTTACTTCCTGGATCTGTGCATGAAATTATCTTTCATTTGGGGGTAGGGGACACGGGAGGAGTGCCAACCGACCGAACCCCCCGACCAATGCAGATCAAGGCTGGCAGTGAGAACTACCTGTATTTTTAGATAATTTCAAAATCCTCCGAAGTGTACATGCCTGCTCCTCCGTCTGCACCTATTTTTAATTTTTTGAGAGCCCTCCATAATGGCAGCACCATTTATATTCCCACCAACAGTGCACAAGCATTCCCTTTTCTCCATATCCTTGCCAATATTTGTTGTTTCCTGTCTTTTGTTTTTTTGTTGAATCATTTTTCACATTTAAATACAAAAGTGAGCATTTTTTTCTCCCTTAGACATACACAAATGTCTAACAATGTGCAGAGAAACTGGGCTCCTACTCTGCCCTCCACAGTCTCCATCCTGTGGTTTAAGCTGCTGCCGGCTTTCCTCCTTTTTCAACATCCATAGATATTCACAGTGGCTGTTCTTACTCCACGGCTGTAATGCATTTTATATTTCATATAGTGTGCACTTCAAAACAAAACAGTCCTTAATGGTCAGGGGTACAGTCTTCTCAATGGCCCCCATAATGAGATACTGAGGAACTCTGTTCGGAAGTCAATTTAGTGCAAGACACAGGATGGCCAGAGCTGGAGTAACCATCTGCACTGCTACACATTATTGCTATCAGAGTGAGGCCAGAAGTAGCCAGTCAGGATAGTGTGGAGGGCATAGCTGCAAGTAGGGGGTCTCTTCGGGAGACAACGTGAGGAAAATTCTCCCAACCAGGTTTAGGTAGATCAATGTGCTGAAGTCAAAAAACAACAGTTCAAACACTATTGAATCTTCAAACTTCTCCCACCAAAACAGGTCAGATAAAGATCTTTCCAGAAAGTGAAGGTGGATCCTCTAGTACTCCTGACAACCCTGTATGAGGCCCTAGAAATACTGCTTCTGCTGCAGTTGCTGTTGTTGCTCCATTCACAACTTCTCCGTCTCAAAGGCAACAGGAAGAACCAGAGATATGAAGGAAATTGTCCCAATCCACAAGAATGCCCTGGAAAACTTGTACATTTTTTGAGTCACAAGAGGAAAAGATCAAACGTGGCTCCAGCTACAGACCAGCTCCTCTTGGGAAACATCTCTGTCAGACCCCAGAGTCTCTCCCACAGGGTGTCATTAGCCCCTCTTTGTCTTCCTTTTTCAGCTCCTCAGTCTCCTCAGCACCACCTTTTGGAAACATTGTGGGGACAGGGGAGCCCCAGGACCAGCAGCAACAGTGGCAGCCATGGCTATAGGGGGACAACCTGTTTCTTGTCTTTTTGATAACAGCCATTCTAACAGGCATGAGGTGATATTTCTGTGGTTTGGATCTGCATTCCCCTGATGATTAATGATGTTCAGTATCTTCTCATGTATCTGTGGGCCATCCATATTTCTTCTTTGGAAAAATGTCTATTCAGACCTGCCCACTTTTTAAATCATATTATTATTTTTCCTATTGACTTTTATGAGTTCTTTGTGTATTTTGGTTATTAATCCTTTATCAGATATATACTTATGAATATTTTCTCCCATTTAGTAGGTAGCCTTTTAATTTTATTTATTATACCCTTTCCTGTGCAGAAGCTTTTAGTAGTCTTCCTTGTTTTTGTTTTTGGAATCAGATCCAAAAAATCATCATCAAGACCAATTCTAGGGGCTTACTTACCACTTATGCTTTCCTTTAGAAGTTTCTGGTTTCAGGCCTTACGTTCAAATCTATTTTAAGTTAAGTTTTGTGTATAGAGTAGTTTAATTTCATTCTTTTGCATGTGGTATTCCAGTTTTCCCAATAATATTTATTGAAGAGACTGTCATTTCCTTATTGTATATTCCTGGTTCCTTTGTTGTAAATTAATAGACCATTATGTGTAGGCTTATTTCTAGATTTCTTATTCTTTTCTGTTGACCTTTCCATCTGTTTGTTTTCCAATACCATACTGTTTTGATTACTATAGCTTTGTAATATAGTTTAAAATTGAGGCGCACAATGCCTCCAGCCTTGTTTTCTTTCTCAATATTGCTTTGTCTAATCACGGTCTTTTGTGGTTCTATATAAATTTTAGGATTGTCTGTTCTATTTCTGTAAAAAATGCAATTAGGGTATCTTCTATTTTGCTTTTTAGTTCCCAGACTAAAAGATTTGATCTTTTAGTTTGTTCTTTTTGTGACAAGATGTAATCACTGTGATAATTTAGATCTTTTCTCATGATTAAAAAATATTATCATCACCATTATTGTATGTTCTTTCATACAATATCCATTTATCATACTATATCCATTTATATCCACTCATCAAAGTAATCACACAGTTCCCCAGGATATGTGTACTTTCATAGATATAATATGACTTTTATGGATACAGGTACAGTGTATCCATACTGTATGTAAAACATGTAAACTCTTTTCTCCTGCATTGCTAATTTCCTTGATAAAAGTGTATCATTTTGGACTTTTTGACCCAACCTCCCTGCTTGAGAATAGCCCATAATGATTCTTGGGTTATAAATGAAGTTATACATATAGGTATAGTTTAAAGGACAGATACAAATTGAATAGTCTACACACTATGACACCAAGAACTCATTTGCCACATTTCTGTCAATTCATATAAATTTTCTTTGTCATTGCAGTCAATTCTCATTTATTGGAATTTCACTACATAGTAAAACACAGAAGCAATTATACTGTACCTACTTACATATTTATTCCACACATAACAGAATGATCCCAGCATCTATGTTTAGGGCCCTTTCACCATTTATACTTCATCAGTCAGCCGGGGCAGAGTTCAAACAGGAAGGTTAGCATTAATTTTTGCCTATAGGCTTAAAGACCAAACCTCTCCGGACTATAGATCTACTCACATTTCCATCTTTCTTCTATTAAGATCATACAGGATGAGAAAGAAAAAATATCTTAATTATTTTATAACAATTATTCTATGAATAGGCTAAACTCCATCTGGAGGGATGGATTGGGATTTGGTGATGCTAGTGAAAGCAAGGATTCTGTATAACTACTTTCTGAAGTGGATTTTAAAAACTAGAGAGTATAGCCTACCAATTTCCTGTATGTGGTCACCGTTATAGTGAATACTGATGTTCTTTAAAGTCAGCAGGCTCCTGTGTCTCAGTTTGTAAAGTGCTGTGTGGCTCCTACAGTGCTGTGGTCACCCATGGAGAGCGGTATATGACAGCAGTTGTTCCAGGGTTATGCAGCAGAGAATGCTGGCATAGCTAAAGAAGGGAATGCCTCTAAAATGTACTAAGAACCTGATATTCTGGGTTGTTGGCCTGACCCTGCCATTTACTGTTTGATTTTTGTCAAGGAAGGAAACTATCATTTATTATATTTTGCGTACTTTAGTCACAATACATTTCACTTAATTCTTCTAACAATACATTTATTAGTGTGAAAAGACTCAGAAAATGAAATAAGTTCCTTTAAAAACTGTAAAGGGATTTGTGTGGTTTCAGAAACTGTAGCACCTGTGCAAGCCAGGCCCTGAAAGTGGGCCTGGAAGCCTTGACCGAAAACGGGAAGCAAGCGGCAGACATGGGCTGAGGTGTTTCTCTGGGAAAAATCAGGCCTAGAATTGAAATGTATACCTTGAAGTACCTTGAAATCTACTCGGCTTTGTGTATGTTCTGTCCTACTTAATGGATGTTAAGGCCAGAATGAACTCCTGAACTATGTTTTAATCAATGCTCTGGCGCCAGCAAGTCTGACCATCTATGACCAGCTACTGTTCTCTGTTTTGTAGCTTATCTTCGCTAAACACTGAATGTTTTATGGCAAACACCTGCACCCTTTTTTTGCATGTATTAGCCCCAATAAAAGCTATGCTGGGAAAGGGGATGGTACGTACTCCCCACTAGAGAGAGTGGCCACCTCTTCTTTCCCTGGGAACTTCGAATCTGGGTTAGTTTGTTCAATTCATGATTGGGGGGCTCTGCGGGATGGGGATCCTCCACAAAAAAACTGTAAGTAGAGGAATTATGCAAAACCATGACCTCGCTCTATGGCTCATGCTCTTTCTATTATAGTCAACACTTCTCTATACTCGCGTTACTTCTCTGACTTGTAACCATGAAACAGGGATGTTTACTGGGAGAATCAGTTAAGTGGTTTGAATGCTTCCACTAAGACCATCAGTTTTCAGATAGCTCTAGTTGCTCATAATGTCGAGCCACAATCTTACTTGATTAGTCTGGTGGCATAGAGTTAATAGCAGTGTGTGACTACTACTTGATCATTCCCTGGTTTTAAACACTAGAATTCTATTAATTGTAGCTCAAGAAAACATTGTCAGTTTTCCCCTAGCCCTATTATACTGTTAATTCAAACTCAGGTTCTAGTCAACTGAAAACTTAAGTTTTTCTCAATAAATGCTATTAAAGCATAATTTGCACATCTTATATTTGTGTTACCTTTTAGCTGAAGTATTACTTCTTTATTACTAAATAGTGTAAAAAAACCCCATCAATTGTTCTATGACAATGCTTAGCACTCTAAGAAGAATTGGGATTTCATTTTGATCTTACGAGTTTCATTGTATATATGAGACAGAGACAAAGGAACAGGATAGATACTCAAGAGTAATTAATCAAAAGTAAAAAGGAGAAGAGCATTTTGTAGGGATGAATGAAGAAGGATTTTGACAGGCATATTCATAATTACAAACAATTTAAATGTGATTTGCATTGGTAGGATGTAGAATGAACAGTTTCATATACAACTGTTACTTGGTTTCATTATTTTTCACAGCAACTCCCACAGTGCCTTTCACAAAGAAGTTATAGTAAGAAAATCATAGGGGAGTGGCACTGTATCTGGAACAATTACTTACTGTGTCCAAGGTATATACTGAAAGTAGTAAGTCATTTTTCATTGATAAACCACATCTAGTATGTCAAAAATTGTCAACTCAGGAAATAATCATTTCACCGGCTACCAATATTTAATTCTAATTTATATGAAGCATTTCTTCTTTACATATCATCTTTTTAAAAGAATATTTTTATTCCTTAGAGCCTGAATGAGTTTTCTACCATAAAGATAAATAGTTTTCCTATGAAGCTGCAAAAAGGATGGTAGTACCTTTATTGTGGTTGTTCTTTAGCTGACTCTAAAAAGTAAAAAGTTTTCACTTCTGCTATGGTATAGGGTTGAACTAGGCTATGGAGGAAAAAGAACAAAAATATCTACAGGGAAGGTACAGCAAAATCTGTAGGAGGAAACAATAGAGGGAAATAAGAAACAAAAGTACTAATGGCTTATACCAATAAATCATGACTAAGTGCATAGTTTTCCAAACTTCCCTAATTTAAGTGATGCCTCAGTTTAAGAAATACTGATCTGCACTTGATCTTAGTTAAAAGGCCAAAAAGTGGTAAGAAATACTGATACAAGTCTAAAGGTTATTCGTACATAGGCTATAAAAACAATTCAACTCTTACCTTACAGGAAACAACTGAGGAAAACATCCCTTTGTTTTAGTGTTAACAAATTCCTGGATCTGAAGCACTTGTTTTAAAAGACGTCCCATGGAAGATTTGTCAATTTTTGTTAATACCATCTGCAAGAAAACAAATGTTTATGCATTAGAAATAAAATATTTTAAATATATTGTTTTATACATCTTAGCTACAAATTTCCAGTAACTAGGTGATCCCTTCAAGTTTCTTAATCTCTTTGTACTTATTTCCTCATCTATAAAATAAAAGCAATGTGTGCTAAATGAGTTACTATGAAGATTAAATAAGTTAATATATACAATGTATAAATTATGCACTATGTGCTTGCTATTTGATGGTGCTTGAACTATATAGGACTATACTACCTTGAATTCCAAACCAGAGAAAAGGACCCTGGAGTCATATTTGCAACTCCCATAAACCAAATATTTCATATGATCACTGTATATCCTGTAGTTGAAGATAGTCAATAAGTGAGTATTATAAGGTTGATTCATATAAAATTGTCAACTTATATTTTTGATCTATAAAATGGTTCCATCTTACATTTAATAGTCTAAAGGAAAAATGGGAAATCAGGCTGTAGGTTGTATCCCTTATATCAAGTAATACATAGTGATATTCCAAGTTAAGCCTCAAATTTCCAGGCTTACTAGTAAATAATTACTTTGAATAAATTACCTATTCAAAGACAATTACATACTAGAGGAAGGCCAAGGCATGACTTGATTACAAAATCCATTAAAAAGTAAAACTTTTATCTATCATATTTTCCTGGAGAATTTCTATAAAATTAAACTTCCTGCTCATCATTGATGCTTTTCAGTTATAAAAAATCCAATGGCAGATAAAGTGAGAAGCAAAAGTATGTAATGACTTATTAACCCTCCCAAATGGGAGTCTTTCTTCATAAAGGCAAATGCTGATATTTAAAAGGAAACATAATTTCTCTATTACAAACTCTTTTTCAAAAGAGAAGGTACTATGTCTTTGAAGTTAAAAGTGAAGAAAATAGGTGAGCTCACAAACTGACACCTATAACAACAAATCAGGAACAGGATCACTTAAAAAAGAAAAAGTTTGACATTATTTAGGCATTTGTACTATGGAGGCATGCTTATCAGTCCTTCGGCTCCTCAGAACTGTAGGTTGTCACCAATGCTTCAAAGGGCTTTGCAAAAGCCCAAGAACTCCATAACTACAAGAATACAAAAAAAGCTGCTGCCTACTAATACGGTTTGATTTGCATTAAACTCCACTGTGACATTTTAGTGGTTTTCTGACATTTTTAAAAAACCAAATTATAGTCATTGAGTTCTTCACTTTTCCTGAAGAGTACTATTCTATTTGGAAAACTCACAAAGCTAAATAAATGTGGATACCAACCTACTCATCTGTATTCTATTCTCAAGCAAATAACAGAAAGAACTCTGGTAAAATATTCCTGGAAAAAATTTTGTTTTCTTGAAGAATACAGTATAAAAATCCTACTTGTATGTGCTGGAGCATGCTATGTTCTTATAATGGTTCTGAAATTCCAAATTAGCTTAGCAAATTTTCAGTCGCAGTTTTATTTATATATTGATAAGTACTATCTACCAGGCTATTGTTAAAAAGTTACAAACATGTTTTAGACAAATGTTTATATTGCAAATAAGTAAATTTAAAATCATAAGAAAAAGCACCTAGGAACACTAAATAAACAGCTTAAAAACTTTACTTTGACTATAATTTGAAAACTTAGTTGATAGAAGGAAAAGAGAATAAAAGTAGCACAGAACTTATTTTATTAATGGCTAACTACTGAAAAGATATTCAAAAGGTATTCCTTTATCTTTTGAAAAGAAAAGACATACTCATTAAAAAGACAGATGCACACAAACAGAACTAGTATTTCTAACTGAAACCATAATTCAAAATAATTACTTACCACATAAGGTAATGCAAACTCTTCACACATTTCTATGGCAATACTGTCCGCTTTTTGAATTCCGACAACACTATCCACTAACAGAAATGTTCTCATCAAACTACAAGAATGCAGAAATAAAGATTCATGGCCATATAAAATTCATTAATTTCTTTTCCCAACTCTCACAATACTAATACATTTTTCTTTGACTATTTTTTAATCCAAAATTTAAAATTTCTTTAGAAGGAATTCTCAGTTCACCAGAAAGTCCATCCTGTAGTCTAATGGCTAACTAAGTTTATTAAACATTAATTTATTTCAGAAGCATATATTAAACATGACACTACACTTGGGATTGGCTACAAAAGTAAGTGAGCTCCTTCCTCTAAGAGTTTGAACTCTAGTGGGTGAAAGAACCCAATTAACTATGTTACCATAAAAATGTTTAAATTTTCAAATATCATTTTAAGGCTAACAGATAACACAAACCAGACACATTATATTTTGTATGTTCTTATGTAATATTTCATATTAGTTTCTATGTAAAGCCACCATAAACAAGATACTTGTTAATACTTTTTTATACTTCAAAAGTTTATGACGTAGATTTTTCTGTACATGTGCAAAACTTGAAAAATACAATTATCATTTGACTACTGAGTCAAAAAAATATAACATTTACAGAAGCTGTGATGTCAGAAGTACAGTACTTTAAGAAGGATTAGAATTGACAGAAGTTTATTTAAATTTGGCAAATGCCACATTAACCAACAGTTGTTATTTTCAAAGGTAGCCATCTAACAGTTTGGTATAAAAAAAAATTAGTAAACTCTGCTAAAGTACTATTTTTAGTCTCAATTTACAAAAATACTTGAGTTTAAGATAAGCCAACCTACAGAGAAAAACAAAGCAAGCAGTAAATATCTTGGTCCTAAATACTGTGTTGCAAAACATTATGAGAATAATAATATGCTTTTGGGTTAAATGTATGACCAGTATAAAATATTTTCCTTACTTCTTTCGTTCTTTTAGATAGGTCTCTACCATATCAACAAAATCTTCAGGTGCTCTATAGCCATAACCTGGCATGTCCACCAATGTAAAATATTTTCCAACTTTAAAAAAATTCATTTTCTTTGTGTGCCCCTGATGAAGTAAAAGGAAAAATGAAAATCTTAAAATATGTCCTTTATATTTCATTAACTTAAAATATTTTATATTCAACCATATTTATTAACATGCCTAAGTATTCTGTTATAATCTCAGTTATTCTGATGATCATATAGGAAAAGAAGACAGGAGTGGCTGGAGATAAGCTTAAGTGACACTACTTCTCTCCAATTCATAATTTTAAGAGAAATGTGACTTGAGAACTTTAGATTCTGTAATAGAAATATGTAGGCAAAATATTTTGGACTCTTTCCTACTTCATGCTCTCGGTGAAAATGTTAACCTATTCTAAATGGTATGGCTATACTTAGTCATACAAGTTAATAAGTATATAAGTCAATATACTTAGTCAGTATTTGCTGATAAGTAATATAGCTCTAAGAAGAAATGAATTATGGCACAGGTAAGTTAAATTAAATGCTGTTAGTCATCCAGTCATAAAACCTAGATGCAAAGCCTAATAGTTTATCATGCCTAGATTACTGTTTCCCTAAAATCAACATGTTTTGTATGTTTCATTAGGTGGGCTTTAGTGCTTTCATGAAACCATTTTTAGAAAGCATGTACATCATTATGAAATATATGTGCAACTAAAATTGATTACAGATACACTATGAAATATACGTTCAACTAAAATTGATTACAGATAAGTGGTTTATTCATGATTTTGTGTCTACGGACATTAATCAGAAAAGGAAAGATTAAGATTAATAATTTAAAAAGTCAATTGTTTGGAATTTAGATCAAATACTTTCTGAGGAAAGATTTTATAAATGGTGCTTAGGTTCACAGTCAGCTGTGCATCTATCTATAGGAAAATGATTTTAGAATTATAGATTGGAAATGCCAAAAATACATTTCTTGCATTGACTTCTCATAGTAGGATGAGAAGAGCTCTACCTAGAAGTGAGCATTTATCTGGGTTATTTGGTGAGGCAGGGAAGAAGTAAGAGTGAAGGATTAATGAATAACAACAATCATCATGACAGAGTCAGGGAATCAACTCTATGAAGAAATAGACAGCAAGAGAGGACTAGTGAAGCCTCCTGGAAGACTTCCAATGCAAGGAAAGGAGAGAGTGAGCATTGGGTTGGTGGTAATGTTTACCATGAATAGATAATAAGGTGAGGGGAACTTCAGGCAAGTTTTGAAGAGAAAGTATCTTCGATATTGGTGGAGACTGCATCATTGAGGAGGAAGGAGAGGAAATTAGAAAGTGACAGAGATCTACTTCAGGAGACTGGTTGGGATAATAAGCATATAATTTGGCCCAGGGTAAACTGGTGCATATGTATGAGTTAGCAAAATATAAAAGATTATTATAGAAGGAAAAAAATCACTTTAAAACTGTTTCCTCTGAAATCAATGTAAAACTAAGATAGATGATCATTCTCAGAAGCAATTATAGAATGACAATAGAAAAACTCTTCGGGAAAAATTTAGATCAAGAAAGACTTCCAGGGGAGGGGGTAGGCAGAGGCAAGAAAGGGGAGCAGCTTAGACAAGAATCTAGTATAAAGGAACCATGGACATGGACAACAGGTGGGATTGACTTTGGGGGGAATGGGTGGGTGGGGAGGGGGACAGAGGGGAGTAAAAAGGGGATGGATATAATTAAACAACAATAAAATTAAAAAAAAGAAAGAAAGAAAGAAAGAAAGACTTCCTCAAGATACTGGCAAGAGTATTAAAATAAATCTAGACATATTTCTTTTTCTTCAAAGAAATACATAAGCATTAATGAAATATCTTACTTCATTACTCATTTGAAAGAAATCACTTTTCTAGGAACTTGGCAATTATGATTTCTTATACCTTCCAACATTTATTATTCATCTTAATCAATTCAGAGATAGAACAGACAGATTTTATATTTCAACATACCGGTTTTTTGGAGACTCTGACTTCAACCTCTGGAGCCAGTGAAAATAAAGCCTTTATTAGAGAGGATTTTCCAACATTGCTTCTGCCTATAAAACATACCTTATACAAGAAAAAATAAGGGAGGCTGGGTGACAAAGGTGAAGGGATTAAGCAAAAAAACAAAACAAAACAAAAACCAAGTTTTAGACATAGACAACAGTATAGTGATTTCCAAGGGAAAGATAGGTTTGGGGAGTATGAAAAGAGTGAAAGGGGCACCTGGCTGGGAGCACAGTGGATAAGGCGCCCGCCTGCGAACCTAAAGGTCACTGGTCTGATTCCCCAACCAGGGCACACAACCAGGTCTCCAGCCAGGTCTCCAGCCAGGTCTGTAGCTGGAAGCAGGTGAAAGACAACCCATACACTGATGTTTCTCTCCCTCTCTGCCTCTCTCCCTTCCTCTCTCTCTGGAAATAATAAATAAAATCTTAAAAAAAAAAAAAAAAAAGAAATAGAGATGGAAGGAGATGACATGCAGTGATGGGGAACACACCGTACAATATACAGATGACATATGATAGAATTGTACACTTGAAACCTATATAATTTTATTAACCAATGTTAGCCCAATAAAGTCAATACAAATTAAAAAGACAAAAGATAATTTAGTAGTATGTATGTACATATGTATTTATTATATGATGTATTAGCTGCAAAAAACCTGTCAAACTATTCACTCTTGCTTAGCCATAAAAAGTGGCTTATGCTTAGTCAAACCTCAAATTCTAACATATAGCTACTATCTACCGAATCATTTCAATGTGCCAGGTGCTGTTCTAAGCGTTTAACATATTTTCCTATTCACTTTTTACAACGCACGCATGGGAGAGATAGTATTATTATCCCCATTTTAAAGACAATAAAACAGGAAGGAAAGAGGTAAAATAATGGGCCCAAAATTATACAGCTAGAAAGTGAAGGCTGAAATCTGAACTCTACATTGAGACATCTATAATCAGAACCTGTGCTTTTAATTACCCTATGCTACTCAATATTACCTGCAACATTTATTAGGCATTCTATATTTACACTTGGTTTTTGAAGTTAGAACCATATTTCCCCACAAACTTGCAGAGTACTCTGTAAGATGTTATTCCTTTCTCAATTCTCTCTTGTCTTCCAATTAAGCTTTTCTCCTTTAGTCCTCTATAGCAGCGATTTTCAACCTTTTTACCCCATGGCACACATAAACTACTTACTAAAATTCTGCGGCACACCCAAAAATATATATTTTGCTGATCTGACACAAAAATTGGTATAATTCATTTACAGTGGATGTCTCTTGTTGTGTTGGCTGTTGTAATATTTTTGTTCGACAATCTAAGGGAAAAGCACTGCTCCCTCTTTTAGAATCACTGAAAGAGGAGTGTCTTGGACATTTGTAAAGCAATTTTTGTTACCAATATAATTAGGCAGCATTTAGTAGGCAGGGGCTAGGGATGCTATATATTGTGCCAAACTGCCGTCAGTCCTTCAAAATGAATTGATCTGAATCCTGCATAAATTCCAAATGCTCTGCCACATTAAATCCAATGATAATCTACAGGAAATAAAACTTAATTTAATAAAACTACACAACGTATCCAGTAATTTAAAAGCTTAAATCAAAAAGTGATGCTACCTCACAATCATTAAAATACATGTTCTTGAATTACGGCAGTTCTAAGTATAGGAGAAGAAAATTTTTAATGCAGTGGTGCCTTACTACATACATGTACAGCAGGTCCTGGGATAACATCCTTTCATTTTTTGTGGCACACCGAATCAATTCCCCGACAGGGCGCCGTGCGGGGGTGGCGTGGTGGTGGTGGTTTCTCTTGACCTCACATCCCAAAGCTGTGCATGTTGGGTGAATCCGTGAGTCTAAATGGTACCGCTCAGCGTGAGCGTGTGTGAGCGTGTGTAAGCGTGAGTGTGCGTGAGCGGGCCCTGCGGGGAAGGGGGCGCACCCGGGCCGGGCTGGTTCTGCCTGTGGCCCGGGGCCGCTGGGAGAGGCTCTGACTGGGCCACCCTACGCTGGAATAAACAGGTTGGCAAATAATGACCATACTTGAGTGTATTAATCATTCCTAAAGGTGTGCATAGTTCACATTCATTTCAATGTTTACTATTAGAAATTTCGGGTTTTCATGTCGATGTTACGGTGAAGTCTGGGGGACCAGAACTATGCCACCGGCACTTGGCCTGGGGCAAAACTGATTTCGGTTGTGCCGTAGCTCTTGAAGTCTGTTTCCAAGAAACCATCATATGTAAGAACTTCCTGTGTGTAAAGGGATCTGAGATTTCTTTTACTAAACTTACAACAAAATATTAGTAAACTGCAGCACATGCATAAAATGTACCATCATGGAATGTCAGTCACTGAAGTTGTTTTCAAAAATCGACATTAATGCCATCCATGTATCATTGTTTTACACAATAGGAAAGTTAGGGTGAAAATTACATATTGATGAAGATCACATCGTTTGTGAAAAATCATGCTTTTCATAGGCTTCACTTTGTTTTCCCTATTTCAATTAAATAGGAAAAGAATAAAAGCCTAATTTTTCGAATGCTTCATTTGGGTTTTTAAACCTTGTAAAGTTTTCTATATTCATTACCAAAATAATTAAAACTAGATTTGCTTATTCAGTTAAAATAGTTACATACTTTCACATAACGTTAGGAAAGCTCTCTTGCTTTGTGACAATAAATGGGTGACGGCAAAACCCCTTCCCGAAGCTTCCGCGCCGCGTGGCAGTTGCGCTCTCACCTCAGGGCGGGAAAGGCCCGGGGCGTGGTCCAGACGCACTGCGGAACTGAGGTATTCGATGTGGTTTCCAGCTGTGGCCGTAAAGAACCTCTCCGCCCTGGCAATTTCCTCCAGGCTGGGGTCGAAGGTCTTCAGGTGAAGGTCGGGCCTTGAGTCGGAGAGGAGGTGCCGCTGGAGTTCCTGTAATGGGAACACGAACTTCGTCAGTTGCCTTTCTGGCAGCTGCAGAGCCTCGGTGAAGGCCTGGGGTTTGCTGTAAGCTCGGCTCATGCGCAACAGCACCGCGGGAATCTCCAAGAGCCTGCCTCTACCAGGCAGCATCCCGGACACTGCCATTTTTCTCTCCCAGAAGCCCCTCTGTATAGGACTTCATTTCCCAGCGTCTGGGCTGCGCATGCGTGACCCGGTGTCTCTAAGCTTACTGGGAATTGTAGTCCTCTTTGGTTTCCTGTTCCGGTCCTGAGGTCCTTGCCTTTAGTGAGCCGAAAGCAGGCATTACTCGCTGCGGGGTTTGGGGATTGGGCGTACACGCTAGGTTCCTTACACATTCTGGCCTTAATTATGGTCTTTACTTGTTTGTGTGGGGAGGCTGTTTACTGATTTCCAGAAGTCAAAAGGCACACCTAGCTGTGTAGCCCTTGAGTCTAAAGAGAAGGAGAAAATGTGTGAAGCTCTGATGGACTTCAGGTTTACGGTTGGATCTTTGACATTGATTTACGTATCAGTAGGAAAAACAGTTGACCAGAAAAAAGAACTGGTGAGGAATATAGTTGAAATGGCAATCGGATTACAGGGGAGAGACAGTTGATACAAACGCCTTCTGTGTAGCTGCAGGAAATATAATGAAAATTTAAAGATTTCTTAGAGCATAGAAGCAAAAACAGTTTTGTACAAATGTCCCAGAATTGTTTCGTGGAAGTTACATGAGGACATCTGATTTCAAAATTTTAATCTCAAAGCACTTGAAACTCATCAGCAGCGGAATGAAAGACATAGGTGTCAGATGAAGTGAGTAACTAAAAGACGTTCCTCCCTTCAATACTATGTAGGTCTTCAGGAACATCAGCACCAAACAGCAGAGCGACCTTAATACACAGCCTATTGAGTGATTCCACCAGGTTGTTCAGTGACTAAACATGGCAATTCTTGAATAAGTGCCATACAAAAATTAATGAACAGGACCGATTACTTCAATAGTAGCCTAATCTGCTGCTGTCTGCCTAATTTTGATCTTTGTATTAGGCTCCCCTTCGCTAGTGTGGTGAAACACTTTATTGTAAACATTCAAATATTTTGGGTACATGCATCGTGGGTGTGCGTGTGTGTTTTAACACAAAATACTGTTCTACACAGTATATTTAGAGGTCTTTCCATATCAGTACATCTTGACTTACATAATATTTTTAATGGTGGCATATTATTTGGTTTACTTCTTCATAGTCCTATTGATCACTAATTAAGCTTTGTTGTTACAAACAGTGCTGCAGTGAATACTCCTAAATAGATACCTTTGCACATTTGGGGGAATAGAATAAATTCCTTGAAGAGGATTTGATGGTTATAGGATATATGTACTTATATTTTTCATTATCTATTGAAAAATCCTATAAAGGAATTGTACCAAGTTTCTGCCAAATAATAAATGATTACAATAACAAAACAGACACTATAACTAGGATGTTACCATGTTGCCTAATCTTGCCAATCTAATAAATGAAAAATCTTATTTTTTGTTTTAATTCATATTTTATTGATGATTGGGGAGCATGAACATATTTGACATTTCGTTTGGCCATTTGCAGTTCTTTCTTTGTAAACAGTATGTTTCTATTAGGTTACTCACCTTTAAAATGATTTATAATAACTTTAATTTTGGGGAACATTGATTTTTTTATCCCTCATATTTTCCAAATATTTTCCCCAAATTGTTTATCTTTTGACTTTTTTGAAAAAAGAGATTTTATTATTTTTAGAGAGAAGGGCAGGGAGGGAGGAAGAAAAGGAAAGAAACATCAATATATGGTTGACTTGCACCTGCCTGCAGCCACAGACCTGGCTTGCAACCTGGCTTGCAACCTGGTTATGTGCCCTGAATAGGAATCGAACCAGCAACCTCTGGGTTTGCAGGCCAGCACCTATCCACTAAGCCACCAGCTAGGGCTGTCTTTTGACTTTTTAATAGTACTTCTGGACATACATATTTTTATTGTAAGTAGCCAAACTAAACGGTCTTTTATGTATTTTAAGCTTTGAGTTATGTTTAGAAAATCTTTCTAAGCTTATAAACAAAGTAACCTATCTTCTAATCACTCAATTTTAAAAATAATGAAATACTACATCTGGAATTTAATGAAAAGAGTCCATTAGGAATTTAGCTTAATTTTCCCCAAGTGGTTAGCCAATTGTCTCAACAATATTTATTAATTAATTTATCTTTTCTTCACTGATTGACCCATGTATACCCAAATACACAAATTTCCAAGTGTATATGGGTATATTTCTAGACAACTGTGAACTTTGAAAGTGCTTTTACATGTGTCATTTCATGTCTAGACCTTAGGGTCCCCAGTTTGGAATAAACCAGAGCATAAGGCACTTTTACCAGTTCTTAGAAGGGTTTTAGAGGTGTGTGGGGATCAGTAAACATTTTAGAACACATACATAGTCTGAATCCAGAATCATTTGACAGGACAGTTTTTGCAAAATAAGTTGTTTTTTTCATCTAAAGTTTGAGGAGTCAATCCACTGGAAATAAGTATGTCAAGGCAAATCACTTAATCATCCTTTTTCCTCCACTCTATTTTCTAAACTGTCTATGTATATAAGACATACAAAATTTCAGAAAGATGGCTTAGAGTAAATAATACATTATGCTTTCCCTGGATAAATGTGATCAAACTCTTCTAGAATTTCCAGTGCAGACAGAAGATCAAAGATGGGGGCATGCAGAACAGTGAAATCTGTTAGAGGTAAAAAACTAGAGATAGGCTCTATTGCAGAAAATTGCAGTGAAAATCATGGAGTCCACAGGGAATTGCCAAAGTCCAGGAAAACTAGTATTGAAAGGGTTCCAGTTTGGTGGATGGGATGCTTCAATAGTACTCTCTGGGTTCTGACAATATTCTGATTGTTGGTAGTATCTTGGTTCCCAGTGGTCTGTGTGGGGGAAGTAGTATCCTAGCCAGGGATTAGTAAACATCACAGTGCTCATTGTTCATCCTCCATAGTCTGAATCCAAAATCACTTGACAGACTGGTTTTGCAAAGTAGTCATCCAAAGTTGAGGGGTCAAACAATCCACTAGAAATAAATATGACAAGGAAGGCCACATAATTTACTTAATCATCTCTTTTTCCTCCTTCACTCTATTTTTTAAGTATCTATATAAATAAGGCATTGGAATCAGGATGTTGCCTTCTGGGTGTTAGGGCTGAGATCCAAAATAGGAGGTAAATCTTAGTGGGGAAAGGGAGTGTAGATTAAGAAACTAAGCAGCTATTTAGTCATGCAGGTTGTGCAAACATAACAAGGTCATGAGATAGGGCTTGAAATGATGTAAGGGCATTTTGGCACTTCTAGAACACTGGAAAGCCCATGCTTGGTCTAGTTCCACAGCACTGAAGTCAGGATGTACTTCGCTAAAGTGAAGTTTAATGTGACTGGGAAGATTCTTTACACGCATTCTTCAGAATCAGCTTTCAAGGCTAAAATCCACCTGCCTTAAATGGTATAGTTATACTCTGCCATGTTCAGCTTCTGAGAATAGAAGAAATATAGGTGGAATGGTGGGATCTTACCATTAGGACATACCATCTCACTTGTTCTTTCAGTAATGCCTGTCTCAATAACAAATGGTCATTGCATCCAGAGTGATCTCAATATATGTCCAAGTCCTATAATCATTAAGTTTATGGAATCTAAAACATGGAAGCAAATGAAGGTCTAGATAGATACGCAGAGTCAGGGACATCAGTCATAGCATACACAGATTAACATCCTATGCTGGAAATGGTTTGAATGCTCTGATAGAATTAAGATTCTTTTAGATGCAGAGAGGTAATGGATTAGAGCTCAGTAATTTACATAAGACCCTTTCCTACCATATTTCTCCTTTTCTTTTAATAACAGTAATGAACACTTACTGAGTGCCTGCTATATGAGAATTAACCGGGATACCAGGAATAACATGTGAAAATCATAGTCACAATTTAATTGGAACCTCAAACTCTTGTATTAGGAAGAAAATATTGGGGGAAAGAATGGGGAGATGGAGATTATATAAATGAAAGTAACATGAGAAAACTTTCCACATATAACTTAAATTGCTTGAATTTTAACAACTAGTGCCAAAATGAATGTTTTACATTTAAAATAGTTTTAATTATATTTTTTTGTTTAACAGTACATTTGAAAGATTTACATTAGATATCACCTAATATGTTGCCACAAATTTATGGCACACACATGCCACATGATGTATGACTTGTCCATGTAATTTCTAATTAGATTATAAATTATTATTCTTCATTTAAAAGTTATTATTTTACCATAAATCAAGGAACAACAGAGATATACTTTCTGTTATCCTCTTCTTCAGAAGCTCACTAATCTAGTTTCATTTTATATTACATTCTCTAACTTCAGAGAGGATTTTTTTTTTCCTTCAGAGAAGCTTTTTGAGTTGTTTTTTTTTTTAAGGTTTTGCCTGCTGTACCAACAGATTTCTCTAAAGAGATCTGGAGATTAAATATCAGACAGTACTCATGTGTAGGAGGTAAGTTCTTAGAATGATTTGGGTTTGGAGGAGGAGGAGTGTAGTTCTTCACTTTCCACAAGGTTGTTTTTCTCAATAGGGAGAAAAATAGTTGTTTTATGTAGTCAGTTTTTACCATTTGTCATTGTGTATTTGGTCCCACTGCCATCCTAGTTCTATTAAAATATTTTAGAACAATTTTCAACTTGCATTTTTATTGGTTCTTTTTAAAATTGTTTTTCTTGTAGGAAAAAAGCATGGGTTTTGCTGTTTTCACTAATATCATTTTAAACATTTTAATTTTATATATTCCACATTAGGCAAGGTTATTTTAATAAACAAGTTTACTTTGTAGTATGCCTCTAACTTACATAGTTATTGCCTTATTAGAAGGGTACTTTCTGATACCGTGAATGGATGAGATGGCATTCCAGAAGCAGAGATGTTGAGATACATTCAGATTGTTTAATTTGCTCACAGGTAAATTGTGTCAGGGGTCTCTAAGACTGCTCCCCAAATTTGATAATTCACTAGGAGAACTCACAGGTCTCAGCATATAGTCATACTCATGGTCATTTATCACATTGAAAAAATATATACAAAGCAAAATTGGTAAAGGTAAAGACACTCAATGTGAAGTCTGGAGAAAACCAGTCACAAACTTCTGTGAGTCTACTCCCAGTGGAGTTGCACTGGGTACACTTAATTCTGCCAGCAACGAGCAATACCAACATGTGAGAAATGTCTGCCTAGGAGCACTGGCCTGAGTCTATAATGCTATATAGAGTTTTTATTGTGGGCTTGTCATGTGAGCACAAGGTGCTTGTGTGACTGACTATAGTCACTGAAATTATGTACTCTCAGAAGGAAAGCAGGTGGTTAGCATAAATCACATTGTTTCTACAGATTGTGTAGGCATAGTGAGCCACTGTCATCTTTTAGGGAAAGTTTTCTAATCAAGTTCTCAGATGCCACCTAAGGGCCACTCTTGTAAGCAAGCCTTTCTAAGGACAGCAATTGCAGGCCAACATACTGCTATGTTAAATTTTTATATAAATAAAAATTAATTAAAATTTTCACCTGAGGACATGCTTTTTTATTTTAGAGAGAGGGAAAGGAAGGGAGAGAGTGAGGAAGAGAAACACTGAAGTGAAAGAGAAATATTGATCAGTTGCTCCTCATACCACTCTGACCGGGTGAACCCACAACCTAGGCATGTGCTCTGGGAATCAAATCTGTGGCTTTTTGGTTTTCAGGACTGTGTTCTAGCCAATTGAGTCACACTGGCCAGGGCTAAAACTTTTTTTAAATGAAAAAATGTTGGGATCCAGCTGGGAAAGTGTCGAGGGTTGGAGCCCTGTGCAGGCCAGGTGGAGGAAATGAAGCCTGTAAGACCTGACCAGAAAACTGGGAAAGCTGGGTGCATATGTGCCTCAGTGCTATAGCCAGTGGGCCCTGGTGAGAATTGGGCCATAAGAAAATGCCATAAGTCCTTTGAGGCTTGCCCTGTTCTTTTACCTTACTTAATCACTCCATTGTGTCAGCAGCAGAGGTTTTTTTAAATTTAAATTTAAATTTAAATTTGAGGGAGATCTCAGTGCTCCTTCACTTGTTATTCCTGAATAATATCCATCCTCCTGTAATTAGCACTGTCTAGCATTAATTGACAAGCTTACATTCATACCACATGCCTTTAAACTTACTGCATTCAGTAAAAGATCTTGGGGCCCTGGCTGGTGGCTCAGTGGATAAGGTGCCGGCCTGCGAACCCAAAAGTTGCAGGTTCGATTCCCCACCCAGGGCACATAATGAGGTTGCAAGCCAGGTCTCCAGCCAGGTCCATAGCTGGAGGCAGGTGAAAAAGGCAACTATAGATTGATTTCTGTCTCTGTCTCTCTCTGCCTCTCTCCCTTCCCGACTCTCTAAAAATAATAAATAAAATATTAAAAAAAAAAAAAAAGATCTTGGGGAAGGCAATCGAGGCTTTTGTCTCCAAGACATTGGCCAGCCTTCTCCCCTCTAGCACAAGGTGCTTGGGAAGTATTCATTTTATTTGTGGCACCAGGGGATCTCGGCAGGTTGGGGTTCCCCATTTAAAAAGTTCTCATCTGTATTGATTATGAGGTTGTATACATATAGAAAAGCTAGCCCTGGCTGCTGGCACAGTGGATAAGGTGCTGGCCTGTGAACCCAAAGGTTGCTGGTTTGATTCCCCCACCAGGGCACATAACCAGGTTGCAAGCCAGGTCTCCAGCCAAGTACATAGCTGGAGGCAGGTGAAAGGCAACCATACATTGATATCTCTCTCCTTCTCTGCATCTCTCCCTTCCCCTCTCTCTGAAAATAATAGGTAAAAGCTTTAGAAGAAAAGAAAGAAATTCCTATATTCCAGGTTCTGCTCTAAATATAAATGATTTCTGTGGAGATTTTTGATAAAAGTGGGACAAACTGGATTTAGTCATTTTAGTGGAAAATGGCAAAACTAGAATTCTTTTAAAATTTATCAGAGGGACAATGGTTAATAAAATAAAATTATATAGGTTTCAAGCATTCAATTCTATGATGCATGATCTGTATAGTGAATTGTGTGTTTACCACCCAAAGTCAAATCTTCTGTCACCATGTATTTGGCCCCTTTTACCATTTACTATGCCCTTACACTTCTTTCCCTCTGTTAACCACTATACTGTTATCTGTGCTTATGGATTTTGTTTGTTTTGTTGATTCGTTTGTTACTTTCAGTTTTATATTTCACATATGAGTTAAATCATATGGTTCTGTACTTTTTCTATCTGACTTATTTCACTCAGTGTGATATTCTCAAGATTTATTCATATTGTCACAAATGGCAGTATTTCATCTTTTCTTAGGGCTGAGTAGTATTCCATTGTATAAATGTACCACATCATCTTTGTCCAATTACCCAAAAAAGGGCACTTCAGTTCATCTTAAAGAAGATTAAATTCAAACCTGCTGCACCAGCTCCCTTTAATGAAACGTGGGGCCCCTAGAGGACAATTCAATGAATGTTAGTGATCGAATTGGTTATAAACGGCAGATCCTAGGTTGAGTAGGTGAGCCCTGGGATAATTAGCTGGAGTTGAGTGCAGCTAGGTACTGGAGCATTCAAATCAACTTCCTTACTCTCCTCTGGGGCTGGAAAACACATTATTTTTTTAAATTTTGTGATTACTTCTAGAAAGGAGTAATGCCTGGGGTAGAGGTACTCAGTAGTTCACCGGATAGGCAGGATTTCATTAGTGCAGGGCACAGGAGGGCTGAGTCCAAAGTGTAATGCCAGATGGTCTTCATGCTGTGATGTGCCCTTCTACTTCACAAACCAGCACAAGCTAGGGCCTAAACTGTCCCTCTTCTCCCCTGGTATCCATTAGTTGCCAAGGTAACTAACTGATTTTACAATGGTAAGTTGAGTTCACAAGCTCTCATTGTGAATCCAGAAGCATCAAAAAAAGATAAAAACAAACAGGAGTAATCAAAGTGAAAGGATGTAGTGGACAAAAAACTTAAAATAAAAATAGCAAATATCCTCAGAGGCATAAGAGATAATATGGAAAATATAAAACATGAATATTCAAAGAAGAATTGGAGATATTAAATATCAAGCTATTATTATTGAAGACCTCAATGGATGGGTTTAATCATTAGAATGAATATAGCCAAAAAACAAAATAGCTTGATAATCAGGTTGGAGGATATTGTAGGAAAGCATTAAGAAAAGGTAAAAAGATAAAATAAGAGCTATGGGGGATAGAAGAGGGAATGTTAATATCATTGGCGTAACTGTAAAATAAAGTTAGATTTTAAAAATAATTATTGATAGTTTCCAGAATGGAAGATGTAAGAGCTTAGTTTGAAAAGACTTATATGACTTGTACAACAGAATAGACGAGAGAAACTACATCTAGACATACTAAATTCTAGACATACTAAATTACATTTTAGAGCACTAAGTTCAAAAAGCAGATGCTAAAAGTTTCCAGAGGATGAATGCAGGTTAACTACAAAGCAATAAAATTTCTGAGTAGCAACACTGGGTGAAAGAGAAGAATAAAGTAGCATTTTTAAAGTGTTGAAGAAAAGCAACATTAAGCTTAATAAATTTATTGTTGACTAAATAAGCAATGATACACAAAAACATATTCTAACAACCTAGAACTAAAATTCTAGTTTAAACCAATGCTCCTCAAAGTGCCAGTCCAGGAACAGTTTATGTATGTATGCATGTATCTGTCTATCTACCTTTCTATCATCTATCAATCTATCTATCTGAGATAAAGAGCTTATGCAAGAATGCAAATCAATAATATCACTTCTTTTATTGAGAAAATCTTGCTAAGAAAAATAAAGTCACCTGGACTAAATTGTATGTTTACTAGTTCACTTAATTTACACCAGGACAAAGCTCTCTGACTCTGTCTTTCTCTGTCTCTCTCAAACTGATACCAATTTGTAGACCACATTTTGAGTAGCCCTACTATAAATTTTATCATTAAGAGATGGAGCCCTGGCTGGTAGCACAGTGGATAAGGTGCCGGCCTGTGAACCCAAAGGTCGCAGGTTCGATTCCCCAGCCAGGGCACATAACCAGGTTGCAAACCAGGTCTCCAGATAGGTCTGTGGCTGGAGGCAGGTGAAAGGCAACCATACATTGATGTCTCTCTCCCTCTCCACCCCTCTCCCTTCCCCTCTTTCTAAAAATAATGAAATAAAAAAAATCTTAAAAAAAAAAAAAAAGATGGGTGTGAGATAGAGATGCACAAGACGATAGGAACATGACCTTGAACTTAGGCATTTGCCTTTATTTTGTGGTAGAGAGAAGATTTAGATATTGATAATCTTTAAAACTTTATGATGAAAAATAAGCATAAATAACAATCTTATTAAGTTGGGCTATCCACAGTAAGAAAAAAATAGTATGTAGATCTCTTAAAATAGAATAGGGACATTGAATTCTTTAATAGCCAGGTTGATGGCTATTAAATGGCACCTGCCTCTCAGCTCTGTCAGGGAAGGGCTCAGAAAAAAAATAATGGTCTCTGCCAGTACCTCTGGGAGAAAGCTGCCCCTTCAGCTCTTGTCCTGATGCCTGACAACTTATGTCTCTGGTGCCTTTTCAGTTGCTATTTCAGTGCTAGAGTTCAGAGCAAATGAGTGCAAGACATGGGAATGTTTGCTCCAAAACTCAAGCCATTTGAGAGTCCAGCTTTGAAACTAGTCCCTCAGGGGAGATAAAGGATCTGTGGTTCAGACTGAGCAGTAAAAGGACCACAACAAGGCTTTTCCTACAGAGATGAGACAGGAGACCCTTCACTATGTACAGTATATACAGTTACCAGCTTCTAAGGATCCCTTGTGAATCCTGGAAAGAATAAAAAGGAGAGAGCAGGTTGGTACCACCCAAATGGCACCAACAAAATGTCAGCAAGTGGAATAGGATCTTGAGACATGTGCAGAACCTGTGCAGGGAGCTCCGTACCTAGATTCAACAGAGACCTTGGAACCACTCCAGCTTTATTAAAGATACTTTTCACGAACAATCATGGTATTGCAGGCAGGACATGGGTAGACAATCATTAACAATGTAGAACTTTCAAACTTCTTCAGCGGACTACCAAAATCAGAAAGCCACTATAAAACCCAATGAAGTCTTCATTTGATGCTCTGAAAGGGGAAAGTTTAGAGTGAGGTGTGGTAGTTCACATTGAGGAAGGATGTTGTTTAACAACTTTTCACAAGCCGACCCTGATTTCAGGAAGTGAAATGAAAACGCAGCATTGTCAATCTGTAGATCTACAATCTAAAAAATGGAACTGCTGCTTTTTTAGGGGGATGCCATCTCAATGGTGACGATAGAAAGTCAAGATTGCATGACATACTGGTAACCAATTTTAGGGGTGTCAGGTCCCAAAAAGTCTCAGCTTAATGAAGTCAAATCTATAAAGTAGAAAAGGAAAAAAGAACATACCAACGAATTTAGTCTTTTCACACCACAAGGTGGCTAATGTGTGTCAACATCAAGGGAACCAAGAGGAAGTCTCTCAAAACTGGAAGGGAAATGTTTTTTTCCAATTCTAATCCAGCTTTGGAAACATTTTATTAGTAATATATGTCCTTGCCCCCCCGTCCCCCAAACAATAATAAAGTGTTCTGTGTGCTAACATCATAGCTTTAAAAAAGTAAAACAGGCCCTGGCTGGTAGCACAGTGGATAACGTGCCGGCCTGCGAACCCAAAGGTCGCAGGTTCTATTCCCCAGCCAGGGCACATAACAAGGTCGCAAACCAGGTCTCCAATCAGGTCTGTGGCTGGAGGCAGGTGAAAAGCAACCATACGTTGATGTCTCTCTCCCTCTCTGTCTCTCTCCCTTCCCCCCTTTCCAAAAATAATGAAATAAAATCTAAAAAAAAAAAATAAAAATAAAAAAGTAAAACAAAATTTCACATTTTATAAAACAATAAAAATAGTATTTCAAACTATACAGTCACCAGAGGCACACAGTTATCAAAAATGCACACACTTCACTTGATTATCTCCAGCACCTTCAGCTGTCTGTGCTTCATCTGCTTTGACATCTCCATTTTCTGCAGGGTTATTCTCATCCTTGCCACCAACAGCTTTCTCCCCTTTTTCCCTTTAGGTGTCTTCTCTCCCATTTTTGCAGGGGCCTTTTTAGGCTTGGGCACTGGCTTTGGACAAGCAGGTTTAACAGATAGATAACTTGGAGGATCTTCTCTGTGGTTTGTTCTTCACCTTGGCTTTGTCTCCTTTAGCAGTCTCATAAGCAAGGCAACAATGTTGGAACAGAGTGCTGGAGGCAGGGATGCAAAGGCACATAGCTTTGGTCATCCTGGAGTTGTTCTTGCCTCTTTTTCACATGGATTCAGGTGATTGATACTTTTATGGGTCACAATAGAATGCATAATGTTGTTTTATAAATTTTATGCCATGATTATGTTGTTATTCTGTAGAAAATGTATAGAAGTAAATAAATGAGAATAACTTCAATGGAAATATAATTTTTAAAATTCTAAAAAAATATTTCCATTGCAGTAAAAGAAAGGTACAGGTGGCATGTATATTTTGGCAAAAGGGACCTTTCTGAGGTTATTCAATTTGTGTTAATCTAATGTTATTGTTTATTTTTAAACAATTTTTTCTTTTTGATGATAAAAATATGTAAATTGCTTGTTTCTGATCATGAATAAATCTATGACTTGTCATAGATTTTGTGAGCAATTAAGGTAAAACATACCTGTTTAGACCTTGTGGTTAATATAGTGAGAATGGATGCCAAAATTATGTTTTAATTAGATTTTTCATTTTGTTTAAAATATTATTTACACTTTAATGACAGGCCAAAGCAACCTTATAGAAAGTGCTGTTGCTAACTGTGGAATCACTGGCAGCAAGACAGGGTTGTTTGTTTGTTTGTTTTTAATGGTTGACCTTTACCAGAAAAGGTATAAAAATGGCAAAATGTATTGCTTTCTGTATGTCTGAGACTAGGACTGAGTTGTCAAGATTTTCTTTTGTTAATGGAAATTAAAAAAAACAAACAAACCACTACTGAAGTTACTGTACTATTCTAAAATTAAGATTCATTTTATTTTTTGAAGTTTTTATTTTTTTTTATTTTTTTTTATTTATTTTTTTTTAAATTTTATTGTTGTTGTATTACATCCATCCCCTTTTTGCTCCCCTCTGTCCCCCCACCCACCCACCCATTCCCCCCAAAGTCAATCCCACCTATTGTCCATGTCCATGGTTCCTTTATACTAGGTTCTTGTCTAAGCTGCTCCCCATCTTTGCCTCTACCTCTCCCTCCCCCCTACCCCGTTCCCCTGACCACTGAAGG
>PVIW01013606.1:0-26723 GCA_004026585.1 Noctilio leporinus | reverse complement strand
TCAGTGAGGGAAACGTGAGGGCCCCGGAGCTGCTCCCTTCACGGCACTTTCCTCTCTCGGCGCCGTCACACCCTGAGCGCTGGCTCCTCATCCTGTTGTCCCTTCGGCCCTCTGAAGCTGGGAAAGTCAGCCTTCGTGCTGCTTGGCACTCCCAGGGCCAATAAGTGGGCGCACTAGTCGGGTGCGGGGCCTGAGAAGACGGAGTAACGTACCCCAAACGCCTCACCTCCAGCCCACCTTTCCGTAAGGAGAAGCACCAGTGGGCAGGGGGCTTGGAACAAGGTTAACTGGCTAAGAGTTGCTGTGGCTTGCAGATCCCCTGGGGGCACAGATGCTGAACTGCTCCTGGAGCCCCGCGGTCACACTTCCCAGCTCCTGGAACAAGCGCTTTCCACACGCATCCACTCCTTCAGCATCAGCTGACGGGGTCCCCTGGCACCTCGGGTCTGTTCTCTGGCTCCATGGAGCGCTCTGCACTTTTCCTCTGGTCCTCAGAGCAACTTTTGCAGGCCCAAAGGGGCTGCGTGGGCCATGGCCCCCCTGCACAGCGCACGTGGTCTGTTCAACACCCTCATCCTCGGGCAGCCCGGTGCCCTGGGGGGCAGCCCGGCACCCTGGGGAGACAGCACGGCCCTGTTCCTGGAGCGGCGTCTTGGGAGGAATGGTGTCATAGGAACAGCCTTTCTGGGATAATTGTGTGAAACTAAGAGGCACCTACTGACCTATGTCACACCGCCTGTGACGGCGGGCAGGGGAGCCCCAGTTCAGTGCAGCGGACCATTGGGTCGGATTCGAGGTGCCCGAAGGGACCCCTCCCCAGCCCAAGCCTGGAAAGCAGGAAGCTCTTTCCTGTCTATATTTGGTGGCCTTGTCCCAGTGCTGTGGGGCCGGGACCGCACAGCGGGTGGTGGAGGGGCGCTGGCCTCTCTGCTGCCTCGTCCTCCGTGTCCCGCGGGAGCGGGGAGGGGACTCATTCCGGGGCAGCTGGCCAAGTCCTTCTGAACCCAGCTGCTGGCACAAGTGGCCAGCATACCAAGCAAAAGATCTGTCAGAGATAGACGACCGCGTTTGTCCAGGACATGTGTGGCCTGACAACAGTCTGAGACGGAGCTGCCAGGACCTCCAGCTTCTGGGGGGCGCGGGGGCCGCAGCCATCCTCCCCTGTGACACAGGGACCCGCAGCAAAGCGTCTCTACCAGGATTAGGTGGGACGGGTCCCCGCTCATGTGGCACCTCAGGAGGTTGGGTCCTGGAATGGGGAGGGGGTGGCACTAGGCACCTGGAGGCCACTGAGCTACTTGCCGGGAGCAGGACGGACAGGGCGGGCGGGAGGGCGGTGGACCTGTGTCCCCTTGGCCCCCACTCCCCCACTGCTGCTGTGGCTGCTGCTGTGAAAGGAGGTGCGGTCTGTCCCAGCCGACTCCTTACTCAGTAGGATGCTGGCTGAGTTCTCTGCTTTCACTTTTGATTCTTAAAGGGAAAAGGGTACTTTGGTGACTTGACTCCTCGTTGGTCGTAGGAATTCCTTTCCCTCGATGTCAGAACCGGGAGCTGGAAGCAACCCGCCTTTCAGACTTCAGCCTGTCATTGAACCGTTCGCCAAAGTGAGACCAGAGAGGAGGGTCTGACCTCAGGTGGCCTGGCCCACTGGCAGCTGGGGCAGGACCGGAGTCCCCTGGCCTCGCCCTGCAGCAGGGCCCTGGCCCTGGGCGGCGACTGGGGCCCCGATGCCGCAGTGCAGCTCAAGGGCGGCTGTGCGCCTCCGGCGAGGGGCTCTCGCGGGGCAGCAGGGGGCCAGACCTGGGTCTGTCTTTCCCGCAGGCCCCTGGCCCAGGGCTCCCTGGGTGCTGCCTGCGGAGCCAAAGGTCGTGTTGTCTGGTTTGGACTGGAATGAACCTGACGCGGGATGATCCTTTATCCTCAAAGCAGGTTGTAAACATTTTTAGGGGGCAGAGCTTGTGTCCCCCAGCCTGGTGCCTGGTGCTCAGTTAGGACTCGCGAGTGTGTGTGAGCGTCCTGGAGGCTGGTCTGCAGCCCTCGCCTCGCGGGGCTTCAGGAAACCCGAGTGCCCTAGCCACACCCGCGCCACGGACTCTCCGGGAAGGGAGCCTGGGCACCCACAGGCTTGAAGGGCACCCCGGGGAGTGTGGTGGACGTGAAGGTCGGGAGCGGGTGACCGTGTGGCCGGCAGTGCAGGTGACACAGCGTCTCCCGCTTTCACCAGCTCGCGATGGCGTTGGGCGCAGAGCGTGGAGGTTCCATGAGGCCACACCGGCTGCTGTGCCCAAACGAGGGCACTAGGATGTGGTGCCTCTGGTCCCACCTCGCGATTGGAACATCGCCCCTGCGAGCTGACTGCAGTCTGTGGGCTCGAACACGCCTGCGCTTTTATCTGTTGCTTTTCTCGGACCTTCTGTGGGGCTTCTGGCACCAAAGGGGTCCCTGCAGCGCCCCAGGGGGACGGGGGCGTGTGCTGCAGGAGCTCCGAGCTGGACCCCAAGCTGGACCCCGTGCCTGCCTCCCCAGCCACCCGGGCTGCCCCTAGCGTGTGTACATTCTCATCCCCCGGTGGGTGCTGTGCGGACAGGGACTCGTCCTTTCCCAGCCGGCCCCCTGCGCCTTGCCGTTTCTGTGTTCCCTAAGCGTTCAGCGAAGGGCGATCCAGTGGAACACGGGATACACAGGAAATTCTGGGCCAGGGGTCCAGTGCGGAGACGTGGCTTTGGTTCCATCGCCGACCTGGGCTGCTCCCCGTGGCTGGGCGTGTGGTGCCTCACGCCGCAGGGCGCTGGGCCCCTCGATGTGGAAGGCCTCGCCCAGGGCTGCCTCCCCACGCAGCATTGCACCCCGCTTCCGTGGGGGGCCCCCACTTGTAAGTTGGCCTCGTCTGCCTGCATTTGCTGGGACTGCAGCCTCTTTGGGGTCCAGAGGGCAGCCCTGGCCTGCTGGGCGCCGGTCTGGGGGACGAGCAGCCATGCGCTTTCCTTGGAGGCGCCAGCGGGCTAGCGCGCGAGGGTGGGGGTCCTCGTGTGTTTCGGAAAGTTCACTTAGCTTGCCGTTTCGTGGACGTTGGGTGCTGTTTGATCCTTTTGGGGTGCAGGGTTTCGTGCCTGCCTCATGCGTGCCCCCCAATGTGGACGTTTACTGCGCCAGCCCCGCAGGAGAGGCAGCCTGTGGGCACCGAGCCCTCCCCGGTGTAGATGAGGGTCGTCCAGTCCCAGCCTGCCGGTTCCGCCCTCACTTTACAGCAGCTCCTTCTCCCCTGAAGTCAGTCCTTCCTGCGGCCGGTTCTGAGAGTGCTGTCGGTATAGAGTCGTCGAATTCTCAGTACAAGCCCACGAGGATAGTCCCCCAACTCGGGACCCTCATCTGACCGGGAAGGAACCTGAGGCACAGAGAGGGGGAGGGGCTCGGCCAAGGCCACAGGAGGGGGAGCGGCAGCGCCAGTGCAGCCCCAGTGTCCGGCCGGAGCCGCCCGGCTGCCTGCCTCCGGCACACGGGGCCCTCCCTCCCCGCACACGGCTGCCCTCCCTCCCCGCACACGGCTGCCCTCCCTCCCCGCACACGGCCGCCCTCCCTCCGCACACTGCAGCCGTTAGCCCTGGGCGCGGGTCTGGGCGCCGGCCTGTGCGTCCTGCCGTCTTCCCTGCGCCCTGCGTGGAGCAGGCGCGTGTCGCACGGTTATGTGAGGATTCTCCAATTTCAGTATCTTTTCTAAACACAGTTCTTACCCGTCCGTGCGCTCCTTTGACCCGGGCGGCTGTGAGGTGGGCAGCGTTTCCCGCCCCTTTCGGAGAGCAGGACATTTCACCAAGTGGAGTAAACGGTGGACTCTTAGCTTTTGTTCTGGGTTCCGTGTCCCAAGTCCAGGTAGATTTTATGTTTTTTCCTCTATCCCCGGGTTGTTCTCAAGTTCTGTGCTTGGTGAGGGTCAACAGAAGGAGGCATAGGTAAGGTTTTATGGTCCTCAGGTTCAGTGGAATTAAAAAAAATTAAATTGTTTTGACACCTCGAATTATTAAACTACCTACTGCGGGTCCTCAGAACAGAAGCCTTTGTGTTAAACCGAATCATTTCTACTCGTGACCATCTCGGAGGTAAAGTTGGACCATTTGTGATTGATTTTGTAGTGGGCTGTTTCTTCGGGGGGTAGAATTGGAAATCTAAAGGCCACCGGTGGCGTTTGGTCGCTGCTCTTGCCCTTAGCTTGCTGCCTCCCTGCACTCCGTCCCCAGCACCCCTGCTGCGTCCTGTCCCCTTCCCCAGTGCCATCGCTGGCGGTTGCCATCTTTTGTTACCTCCGAGTATCACAGAAGGTGGTGTTTCCTCCGTATAATGGGAAAATCAATATCATAGAGACCAAAACAAGGTAAACAGAACTTTTGGAGGAGTATGGCATTTCTCCCTGATTAAAGGAAATGCATGTTCCATAAGAACCCTTGCTGGCCCTGGCTCAGTGGATAAGGCGCTGGCCTGGGAACCCAAAGGTCGCAGGTTCGATTCCCAGCCAGGGCACATAACCAGGTTGCAAGCCAGGTCTCCAGCCAGGTCCAATGGCTGGAGGCAGGTGAAAGGCAACCGTACATGGATGTCTCTCTCCCTTTCTGCCTCTATTCCTAACCCTCTATCTAAAAAAATAATGAAATCTTAAAATACAAACCCAAACCTTGGAAACGAGGATAAGGAGGAACCAAGTATCATGAGCATCTCTGACCACTATTAGCATTCAAGTCTCGTGCAGCCAATCGTGACGCAGCAACCGCCTGCCCCGCTCGGAGAGGCGCTGGGCTGGAGCCTGGGAACCTGGGTGTCGGGAGGGTCCCCGCCCAAACTGATAAGAGCTGCTCTGGAATGTTGTCTGTGCAGACAGGGGGTTTATGCCTGACGCCCTGCCTGCCTCCTGGGAGTCTGCAGTTTGGCACCTGCCAGGCAGATGGTGCCCGTGAGACCAGCCCCCAGTAAAACTCTGGGCACTGAGTCTCTAGCTGGACAACAGTCCTCAGCTGTCGTCACAGCTCGGTGCTGGGGACATTAAGTGTCCCCCTCGACTCCCTGGGAGAGGACTGTGGAAGCTGGAGCCTGGTGTCTGTGGCCTTCAGCCCACGGGCCTTTTCCCTTTGCTGATTCTGCTCCGCACCCTTTCCCTGCAACACCTCAGAGCTGGGCGTGGGCCTGGTGGGGGCCTGTGGCCCTCCTGGTGAGTGTGGGGCCTGGGGTGGTCTCCGGACCCCTGACAAGGGCCTATTGATTTTCTTTTTCTAAACATAAATACATAAATGTCTATGTATTTTTCATAAAATGGGTATGATATCTCTTTGAGATTTTTTAAAAAGATTTTATTTATTATTTTTAGAGAGAGGGGAAGGGAAGGAGGCAGAGGGGGAGAGACACATCAACGTGTGGTTGCCTTTCACCTGCCTGCAGCTATGGACCGGGCTGGAGACCTGGCTTACAACCTGGTTTACAACCTGGTTCTGGTGCCCTGGCTGGGGATCAAACCAGCGACCTTTGGGTTTGAAGGCCGGTGCCTTATCCACTGAGCCACCCGCCAGGGTGTTTTTGAGATCTCTTTCATTCAATGAATATCAGAGAATATTTTGACCTATCAAAAATTCTTTCAAAACATTTTTAGCCCTGGCTGGCGTGGCTCATTGGATCGAGTGCCAATCTGCAAACCGAAGGGTCGCCAGTTTGATTCCCAGTCAGGGCCCAGGCCTGGGCTGCGGACCAGGTCCCAGTGGGGACATGTGAGAGGCAAACCACACATTGTTTCCCTCCCTCTCTTCCTCCCTCCCTTCCCCTTTCTGTAAAAATTAAAAAAACTTCTCACGTTGTGTCTCAAATGTTTTAAAATGCTGGCTGTCCGACCTTCACAGTTCGCACTGCTGCTGCAGGCAGTGGAAATCCCTGTTCGGGGGCTCGGAGGGCCCCTCCTGTTGTCCTCGAAGTGTGGGCTGTGCCGGCGCGTGGCGGTGGGACGGGTCTGGTCAGCCGCGAGGCCGCTCTGTCCCCGTGAGCGCCGGTCTGGTCCTGCCTCGCTGCCACCACTGACAAGAACTGTGTGTCCCTTGGATGGTACTAGGTGGTGTCATCCTCGTCTGCATCTTTGAGTCGAGGTGGAGGGCTTGGCATGTGTGTCTGGTCATTTTCTCTCCTCATGTGTCCATGGCTTTCTGATTGAGGGCTTTATGTAATTCTCAATTTTTATTATTGTCATTTTGTGTCTTAATAACTTTTAATAACATCTGTAATTAAAGCAAGGTTACTTTTGAAAATTTGAAGAAAACAGTCAGAAACCCATGACTATGAACAGATTACTGAACCTTCTGTGCCTCAGTTTCCTGACCCATGCACTGGGGGATATGGTACTGATTGTTGAGGGCTGTACGGAGGATAAGTGAGAAAAAACTCAGAGACGGGCCCCCTCCTAAGTGCATAATAAGTGCTATTATTGCATCACCATTTTATGGGAAAAGGAATTGTGGTTTATGGTAGAAATACCACGGGGCTGGTTGTCACGTTGGAAAGAACTTGAGGTTGCCTTCACGCGAGTGCCGTGGGAGCGTTGCCGGGGGCGTGGACAGGCGCGGGCTTTGGGTGGGGCTCTTGGCTGTGCGTCCTGGTGGCCGCCTGGGTCCCCTGCTTCTCCTCTCGCACCCGGCATCCGTGGGAGGGGCCACTCCCCCGTCACATGGCAGGACATGCCACAACCAGGAAAACTGCTTGAATGCGACAGGAGAACGTTGAGGCAGCGGTACTAACTGAAGAGCCGTGCCCAGGTTGCCCTGCGCGGACAGACGGCTGGTTCCCCTGGCCCTCGACGGGCTGCGGGGCCCCAAGTCAGGGTGTGGGACCCACCCAGTGGCCTCATCTGCTCGTGTCATTGGCAGTCATCACAGCAGCAGCAGCTGAAGGGACAGCTTGCATGGATTTACATATTTGGGTGTCGATGCTATTTACACACAACAGAAATGGCACAGAAGCCGGCTTGTGGCAAGCTGACAAATAGAGCCGAACAGGCCGATCTGTGAGCCCACCCTGCACGGGCGCAGGCACACGCACTGAAATACATCAGCACACTTACCCGTGTGCAAAAGCTTCTCTTAAAAAAGGCACTCGGCTCTGGCTGGTGGCTCAGTGGATAAGGCACCGGCCTGCGAACCCAAAGGTCGCTGGTTCGCATCCCAGCCAGGGCACAGAACCAGGTTGCAAGCCAGGTCTCCAGCCAGGTCCGTAGCTGGAGGCAGGTGAAAGGCAACCACACATGGATGCTGCTCTCCCTCTCTGCCTCCCTCCCTTCCCCTCTCTCTAAAAAATAGTAAATAAAACCTTAAAAAAAATGGCACTCAGCCATATGGTTTATGGACTTGCCGGAAATGCCTGAGTGTGACCATCAGACAGGGAGATTGGAAGCCATCCTGAAGCTTCCCCCGGCTCTCCACCAGGACAGGAATGGGGGTGTTGGTTTACAAGGGCCCCAGGAGAGTTCACCTGCCCGGCCCTTCCTTGGGGGTCCCATCCCTGTTTCTGCATCGGGAGGACGGCCTTCCTTCCCTTTCCCGCGGTTGCCTGGTCTGTAGCGCTCCCTGCTCCTCAGGCGTTTGGTGCGCCTGTGTCCGCCCGCGCGGCCCCTCCTGCGTGCACCGCTGGCCGGCACACCTGCGGCACAGTGTTCACTGGTGAACGGGCTGGAGCACCTGATTGGCTCCCCTCTGCCAAGTCGTGGAAAGGGTTTGGGAAAAGCAGCATGAAGGGGACAGAGGACTGTAAGTGGCGAGGTTTCCCTGTGCCACCAGGTGGCTCTTCACCCCAGATTCCTGCCCTGGGAAAGGCCCGGGCTGGAGGGGACGCTGGACGGGGCCTCCAGGAAGGAGCTCAGCGTCCCAGCGGTGCACTCGGGCACATTGTCACCCAGTGTGTTTACAGGAGCTGCCGCAGCCCCGTCACTGGCGCAGAAGGTAAAGCCTGAGGCCCAGGTCACCGAGGTGGAGCTGGGACCAGGGGGTCCACAGGTCTCCCAGAGGCTTTGACCCCCCTGTCCCCATCGCTGCTACATCTTCCTTGACTCCAACTGGGTAACAACCAGGGAGCCAACGTGTCCGGTGTCACAGGTGCGGAGGGAGGACCCGCCGGCAGTAACGTGCACAGGTCCTGTGTCAGAAAGCAGTGATTTTTCACCATAACCTGACATTTCACAGTGCTTTCCACTTTCTCGTACATTTTATGGAACAAATAAGACAGTAGAAGGAGTGTGGGAACAGCAGCTTGGTAATGAAGACAGAAAATCAAAGCAGCACACTAGTTTCTCTTTGATTCTCAGCCCCGAGCGGAAGCACTTAGGCTGCGGGGCTGCTGCGCGGCTCCGCCCGGAGGCCCGTGTGGCCTGTCTCGCGACTGCAGAGCGGCAGATGCAGCGCCTGCCCGACCCCCGGAGCAACCTCAGTAATTGTAACTTTGAGCGACGGGAGAGGCAGATGGTGAGGTGGGGGACCATTGAGGGCCTTTACCTCCCCCGGTGCTGGGACCGGAGACTGGCTGCCTCCCCGGGGAGCTGGCCGACCGTCATCTGTCCCTCCCAGCTGCTTGTCCGTGAGACGTGCGGCCCGTCTGGAACCGTGGCTGTTTATTTGCGCCCGTGGTTCTGAAGCAGAGCTACGGCAAGGCCATCTTGTGTTGCATTTCAAGTTGCACCAAGCCGAGTCTCCTTCGGGGGCTAACTGCCCATGTCCCCGGCGTGAATCCGCGTGCGCCTGGGGCTTCGCTCAGCGAGGCTGTGAGCCTCGGCCCAGGGGCTGGGTTTTCTAAGCGACGCCTGGGAACGACAGTGCGCCCCAGCAGGGACACCTGCCGAGGAGACCGCCTCACCCTGCCTGCGTTCGCGTGTCTCGTCGGGGTGTGGAAAGCAGCAGTGGGGTGGCTCCCAGCCCTGGCACGGTCACAGCCGCTGTTGGGGAGGCACGTTCCCTTCCCCGGGCATCACAGGCTGTTCCCTGGCTGAGTGCCTGGCCCCCCTGGCCCCCCGCCTGCTGTCCCCCAGCCTGGCCCTGGCGCTGCATCAGGCTTCTGTCTCTGTGGGACAGGTGCCGGATGTCATCGTGGCCGGGGAGGACATCGGGGCTCTCTCTCATGTGTGGGGAGCTGTGGGAAAGGAGGCGGCACCCCAAACTTGATGCACAAGCCAGGGCTGCACGCAGATCGATTAAGGGGCAAGGCAGCAGGTCCCAGAGCTCCAGGAAAGGAGCATTTCCCTCGCCTGCCCGCTGGGCACACACAGACACGCAGGCTTGCACGTGCGTTTGCTGCCTAGCATGTGCGAGGCACACACCGGGCGGGGGGTGAAACCCAGCCAGCGGCGTGGAAGGGTGGGGCGGGTGCGGAACTGGGCGGGAGAAGCATCTTTGCCTAAAGCCTGGTTCTGGGTCCCTGTGGCACGTGAACCAGTGACTTTCTTGACCGGTTTCTCTGAACCGAAGATCTTGTGTCCTCTGACTTCTCTGTCAGTTTATTCCGCCAGCCCCTCGTTCCAGGGAATCACCGCATCACGGTCACTAACAGCCCCAAAGGCGACCTGGGGCTGCGGGTCTCTGTTTCCGTGGTTCTCGGTGGTTCGCTTTTTAAAGTTGTGCTTAGTTCCTTGTTGGTTGCCGGCGACTGTGTGCCGGAAGCCTGACCAGTCCCAGTAGATTAGCGTAGACGTGCATAGCGCGGCCAAAGGGGGCTTACAGGTGAGTACGTGACCCAGGGCTTACTCTTGCGTTATTATTTACTGTGTTATTTTCCGTATCAACAACTGTGAACCTCCTTCTGCCCCACTCTGTGTATTTCGTACTGTATTATTGCAGTAGGCTAAGCTTGAAAAAAGACCAGGTTCCTAAGAAAATCAAAGGAAAAGGAAGTACATTTACACCATTTATTTAAAAAATCTGCGTGTAAGTGAGGTCATGCAGTTCAAACCCAGGATTTTCGGGGTCCAGGGACAGTCTTTGAAGTGGAGATGATCCTTTAGTTTTCTTTTCCAGAGAGTAATTATACTGATGATGATGATGATGATGATGGTCACAGTCACGCTTTATTGAGGACTTCTGTGCCAGTTTCCTCACATAGGGCGTTCAGGGGAAGTGAAACAGCCTGGCCACAGGCTCCGTGCGTTCTCTGCAGAGGAGGGACAGCCGTGTCCCGTGTGCTCCAGGTGCGTTGGAAAGCCGCTGGGCAGAATTTCCACCCGCCCCTCACGCTGGACCCGGTGCTGTCAGAGCCCACGCCCTGCGGCCGCGCGTCTCAAATCGCGTTCGCTCTGAGCACAGAGCTCCCAACCTTGAAAAGCTATTGTGAGACCAGCTGCCGTCTCTGCGGGCCTCCATTAGCACATTGACATATGTCACCCAGCCGGCGCGCCCACCGCCCTCCCCCCTCCGCACAGGCAGGAGGGGCTCCATCTGCCAGCAGGGCGGGCGCAGGGCCAGCCAGAGCCCCGCCTCTCAGACCCCACCCCTGGGGAGCCGTCCGAGGGGACGTGGTGCGGGTGGAGCCTGGCCTGGGCACTTCAGGAGGACAGATGGCGGGACCCTGGTCGGCTCGGAAGCCTGGCCTCAGCTCTGCGGTGGGGGCTGCGCCCCCCGGGGGTGTTGAGGGAAACGGGGCGGGTCAGATTCACGGAAAGCAGTTCTGAGGTTGGTGCCTTCAAACACAGACCATGTTCCTGTTTCCTCCCCGTGGCGCGGGCTCAACCTCCTCAGCAGGAAGAGGGTGACGTTCACAGAGCCGCCTGGGCCTCCCATCTCGATTTCGAGCCGAGGGCGCCGCTGCTCCAGCGCTGACCAGCCGGCCCCAGAGCAGTTCCCGCCGCCCTGCCGGCCTGGCCTCGGGGCTCCAGCAGGGCCGGCTGCCTCCACGTCCTGGTGTCAGTTTCCTGAACGGCCGCCTGCGCAGAGGCGAGCAGGCGTCGCCGGGACGGGGCCCTGGGCTGCAGTCTGGGGCTTTGGGTGTCTGATGAGCAGCCTACTCTGCTGTGGTATCGCAGCCGTGTGGGCGCACAGGCCGCGTGGGCGGAATTGGTGGACAAAGGTGGGCTTTGGGCGGCCGCGTGGTTTGCCCCGGCCTTGGACGGAGGAGGATGTGGGTGGGCTGTGCTCAGAGGTGAACCCTAACCCCAGCGAGCCACCTGGGGGGTGAGCCCGACCCACCGACTGTTGGGAGTGCATCTGTGGGGGCCACGTCACGTCCTCCCCCCCACTGGCCGCCTGGCCGAGGGTGCAGATCAGCGTCTCACGGGGTTGCAGGGGGAGGGAGTGTGATTCCTGGTCTCTCAGGAGCGGTGCTGCGGGTCCCGCCTTCGTGGGAAGCACACGCAGACTCCCAGGCCCCCAGAGCTGCAGGGCAGGGTCTGTATGTGGGCCAGACCCCCACTGAGCTGGCCCCCACCGAGGTTTGGGAAGCACCGGTTTAGGGCGTGGAGGGCAGGAAGGGAGCCGATAAAAGTCCTTTCATCGCCGGCTCTCTGATACTGAAAGTGTGGAAAAGCAGCCTCAGAGCTGCGGGCAGCTGTATGTCTTTCCAGACGAGGTGTGAGTCATCGCACAATGTTACTTTCCTGGCGGGAAGGGGATGTCGGGGCCCCCCAGGGGGTGGAGGAGGACGGTCTAGACCCCCCAGTTACAAATACTAGACTGGGGTTACTGTCCTCGCGGTGTAACGGAACCCCCGTGCCTTTGTCCCTTAGTTTCTCCTGTGAGGTGTTTCACGACACATGCTGTTTGACCCCCTCTCCCACGGGACCCCTCCTCCCAGCCTCTCCGGGGTCCCCGGGGTCAGCCCCACGGCGGAGGTCGGGGAGCAGCTGAAAGGCTGCAGTTGCCACGTCTGGAGAGGGAAGGCCGGGGCGCCCAGTGGACGCTGCGTCATAGTTGGTGGTTGTCGGGGGTGGTGCCGATGACCTCGGGTTGCTCAGGGACCGGCCAGCGTCTTAGGGCCACTGCCCCAGGGTCCTGCAGGCCTCCCCTCCGCCCACTTCCTCCTCCAGGTCCAAAGAGCGGCGTCAGGTGACCCGGGTCAGGCTGTTGAATCCAGCAGGTGCTGGAGAGGTGCCCGTCTTGAGCTGAAGTGTGACCCTCGTGTTTACGAGGAAATACCTATTGTGTCGGTTACTGGAAACCGGTTGTTACAGCTTGGCTGCGTGCGCATCCTGACGGTCCTGGGCCCTCCTGCCTTGGGACGGGCGGGGGTCTGTGCACGGCTTCCCTACGCCGGCCTCCTCGGGGCCTCCTGTCCCCTGGTCGCTTTGCACAAGGACAGAGCCCTGGTGCCCTGCCTGTCGCCAAGTGGGGCTTCAGGATGGCTGGCCCGTGGCTTCTCCTCTCAAAGGTGGGGTCCCCGAGGGCTTTGGAGGCCGGGTGATGTCACAGGAAGAGCGCCTTCTGGGCAGCCAAGACGGGTGCCATTAACCAGACTAGTGGCCTGAGTGTCCCTGCGCGTCCCAGCGTTGGCCTTCACGGAGCCCGAGCAGGCGATGGGCCGGGCCTCCCTGCAGAGGTGCGGTAGGAGGGCCGCAGGGGGTGAGCCACGCCCCTGCGCTTGGGCCAGGGGTGTGCCCGGAGGCCAGTGGGCTCCTTGCAGTTTCTCCCCTTCCTTCCGCCCAGTCCTTGGGGCCCGAGAGCGGGTGCGGAGGCCGGGAGGCCTGTCACGCAGCCACGGGATGGCCCGTGCGTCAGCGGCTCCGCCAGCTCCGGGAGGAGACGGTGCAGCCACCCCCTTATCCTCCAGCCGCAGGGCTGGGAGCCACCCCGGGACTCCAGCCCCAAGCTGTTGGTCCCCACGTTCAGCCGTCCTTCCTTCCTTCCCTCCCCTTTGTCTCTGCCCCGCCTTCGATCAGGAGGAAACCCGGGTCACAGGTGAAGATCCCAGCCTGCGGGAGGCCAGTGCTCTGGGGCCGTCTGCGCCTGCACCGGTGACCCTGCTTCCTCCTTGCGAGCCGCCGCGTGCCCGCAGCCTCTGCCCCTGCTGTCGTGCGGGCTTTCTTCACGGTCCCCTGCCCAGGCCTTACGGGGGCAGGTCCTCAGGTGGGTCCTCCAGCGCTCCGGGCGCAGGACCGTCTCCATCTGACCCAGTCGGTTGCCTCTGTTAGCTCCCCGCCTCGGCGGGGCTGCCTGTCCCCCAGACCCAGACAGGCAGCCTGAGAGCGGGTCCCAAGGGTGCTTTTCCCGTGTTTTGGCCTCTTCCGTGGGGCTTTCCTTCAGGTCCACGAGAGTCACGCACATGGATAGCTGTCATTGTTGCCAGCAGCGCCCCGTCATGTGCGCATGTGTCAGTGTGTCCCGCGTGTGCCCACGGTCACGTAGGTGCCGGCGGGGCCTCGGCTGCGGTGAGCAGCGCTGCTCAGGTTCCGTGGACGCAGGCGGTGGTTTCTCCTGTGACACCGGCAGGGACGTGACTGGATCGCACAGCGCGTGCGTTGCACGTGGAGAAGCCGCGGGGCTGCTCCCTGAGGCGGCTGCTCCACGCAGACCCCCAGCGCGTGGGCCCCGCGGGGCCCGGTGCCAGGGCTGCACTGGGCGGCGAGCTTTCAGCTCTGCGATGGGCTTGGGGACCACCGTCCACGTCCCCAGCGTGGGTCCTCTTTCCGAGCGCTGGGCTGTTGTGGTTGGTCCCACTTTCCTGCACTGTCCACTGGCTTTTGCAAAAGCCGCTGCCGGGGTCTTGACGGGCATGTCGGGCGTGTCTCTTCATCTGGGGCGAGAGTCGGCGTCTGGGCAGCGGGGGTCTCCCCTCTTTTTAAGTCAGGGGTTCTCAGCGCGCTGCTGTCTCGCAGAGGCCGGAAGCACCTGTTAAACTCTCCCACAGGAGCTTGTGTGTTAGATGCTGTCATAAGTGGGGCTTCTTGTCCTCTTTCGCTTCCCTGTTCCGTGCTCCTCCCTAGCGAGGTGCCTGCTGAGGCCTGGACCCCAGACGGGGCCCTCGGTCTCCGTGAGCGAGAGGGCTGGGAAGGCGGTGCCAGGCGGGTGGCCCCTGGCGTCCCCGGAGCCTGGCCTGGCGGGGCGATGGGCGCCGGTGTGGACGGGCTTCAGAGAGCATGGGTGGCGCGGAGGCAGGAGCACCGGGCACGCTCTGAAAGGAACGAGCCGGGCCGGGAGCCAGACTGGCAGGGGCTTAACTGCTGGGCAGGGTGGGCACTGCCTGCAGTGGGTACGCGGGAGCCCTCGGGGGCCCATGAGCTGGGGAAATGGAGCCGTGGGCCGTGCATTTTAAAAGAAGTGTAAGGTGGCTATATAGCATGAAAGTTGCCATCCTAACTACTTTTCAGCAGCCAGGTCAGTGGCAATACGTTCCCACCGTGTGGCCCCGTCACCGCCGTCCGTCTTCGGGACTCTCTTCGTCTTGCAGAGCTGCCCCCTGTCCCCGTCACACAGCCCCACCCGCGCCCCAGCCCCTGGCGCCCACCAGTCCTCTTCCTGCGTCTGTGAATGTGACTGTCCTAGGTACTTCATCTAAGTGGAGTCGAAATAGTTGTCCTCTTGTGACCGAATTACTGCAATGAGCATAACGTCTTCAAGGTTCATCCGTGTGGTACCATGTGTCATCATTTCATTCCTTTGGAAGGCCGAACAACATCTCACTGTGCGGAGGGACCACGTTATGTTCATCCATCGAGGCGGCTCCAGCCTGTGGCTGTGGAACTACCGAGCCTGCCTCCCTCCCTCCCTCCATTGATCCGGTGCTCCATTTATTCACGCATCACTGGTTGATTCTTGGACGAGCCCTAACCAACCTCAGAGTAGCGGGCACTGCTCTAACCAACTGAGCCACCTGCCAGGACCTACAGAGCCTTTCTTGAGTTCAGAGCACTGCAGAGAAGAAGTGGGGATTTGGAGCTAAGGAGTTTGACGTGACACGGTCCGCTGCATGCTTTCCCGCAGCATCCATTTTCATTCCTGGCTCTTGGCTCGTCTCGCCAACTCGAATGTAAGAGACCATGTTTGTGTTGCTTATCATTGTATGCCCCGCACTTAGGTACCCAAACGTTTACGCAGTAATGCTTCAGAGTAAATGTTTAGAATCTCTTACAATAAATAGAGCATCACTTTGCATTTGTCTCTCCATTTCCTGTTGCTCTCATTCTCTGCATTCTCTTGCCTGGGCCTGCCCTTCTCTGACCTCCTACCCTAGTTCACCCTGAACCCTGGAGTTTCCTTCAGAGGAAAGGACCACTTTCTCTGAAACCCTCTGGGACACTTTCCCTTTCATGGACAGTGGTCTGTGCGTCCAGGTGGCCGTCTGTCCCTCCGGACCATGGAGCCCGGTGTGCCAGGGCCTTGCCTTTAAATCTGAGTCCAGTGTCTTGAACGAGGTTGGTGTTGAACAACTTATTACTGAATTAAATTGATCAGATGCAAACGGCATGAAAATCCTGTGCTCTCATTATAGTATTGAAAGCCTTTGTCAGCTACCAGCTTGCTTGCTGGCGACAGTCCCGACTTCCGGCTGGGGGTCAGGCCTCAGGGTGCAGGCCCCGCCCCCACAGAGCTGTCAGGCTCCAAGGGCCGTTAGCGGGAACATGCTTGGGTCTGGGTGGGTCCTCCGCTTCCCACAGGGTGTGGAATTCTTTTCTGTTCGGGCTTAAGTCATCCACCCGAGAATGAATCTGACTTAGGAACCATGACATCTTCCCCAAAGAATGTGGTCTGTGCATTTTAACAGCCGTCCCTCTGGGGACTCCACGCGGCTCCAGCGAATCCAGAGAGGTGGCTTTTCGGGGCGCAGAGCAGACATGCACACACAGGCCCTTCACGGTCGGCGTTCAGGGTCCGGGCCAAACCCGGGCCAGCTCGTCACAGGTCCCGACGTAGGAGCGCGACGGTGCGCACCACCCTCCTTTCTCCGTCCACATTCAGAGCAAACCGGCACCGACTGTCCCTGAAGTGGGAGGCTTGTCACCTGCGTTCCAGACGGGGCCACTGGGACCAGAGCTGAGCAGTGGCCTGGACTGGGTCCTCCCGCCAGTCGAGCCGTCTTCTGGGGTCGTCAGGGCTTGTGGGTAAGGCCCAGCTGAGGGGCACTTTGCAGCCGGACCGCGAGTAAAGCTGTGCTGCTCCTCCTGGGCCTCCGGCGTGTGCAGGGCCCGGGAGGCGTTTGGGGGAGTCTGCTGGGAGAGGAGGCCGGAACCCTAAAAGTGCGCTGGTGCCTCTCGCGCGTGCAGCCACTCTCTGTGCGCCCCAAGTGCTGGGCCCCTGCCTAAGCACCCCCCTCAGCCTTCCGCCCGGTGCCCACAGTGTCAGCAGAGGAGGGGCCAGGAGCTGGTCAGCCGGTCTCGCTCCGCTTTCGATGTGCACGTTCTGAGACTGTCACAGGAGAAGCAGTTCCCAGGAGAGGACCATCTCTGGTCTTTTTCTCTGCCACTCTTTCTCTAAACAAACCTCAGGAACTGGTCTGTGACAGCGATCTACAAACACACAAGGGAGCTCTACAAGCCCATCCTGAGCGTCCCTGCAGGGCGCAGTGCTGGGCGCCGGTGCAGAGAGAGGCCCACGTGGCCCCTGACTTCGGCTGCCACGACCTACCCTGGACCGTGGAACGCTGTCGCAGGGCCCGGGCTGCGCCAGGGGCAGCTGGCGAGAGGGGTGCGGTCAGGGCGGGCGAGGGGCAGCGGAAGCACAGGGTCAGGGCACCGCTGCAGAGAGCAGCAGTGGTGCCCTGGTCGGCGCCCAACGCAGCCCCGAGTGCGAGGGAAGCGCCCAGTTCCTAGAGCTGTGAGTGACGCGCCGGCGGGAGGAGGCAGAGCTGCGCCTGGAACCAGCCGCAGCGCCGAGAGAGCGGACCCGCGGGCAGGAGAGGCCCTTGGAAAGGAGGAGGGAGGGCACAAGGGCAGTTCTCCAAAAAGCAGGTGGGCCCTGGGGCCGGCCATGTTTCACACATGGTTTCTTGTTTGTTTTTAATTATTTCAGATGTTACTGACTTATCTTTAGAGAGAGGAGGAAGGGAGGGAGAGAAACAGCCACGTGTGGTTGCCTCCCTCTCTCGCCCAGCGGGGACCTGGCCTGCACCCCAGGCCTGTGCCCTGAGTGGGGGTTGAATCGGTGACCCTGTAGTGTGCAGACCGGCACTCAATCCACTGAGCCATACCAGCCAGGGCACCAACTGTTTCTTCCCTGGAGCCTCAAGGGTGGCCCCGTGGTCCCCAGCGCAGACAGGAGGTGGGGTTCTATGGAATGAGCGCCCAGCGCCCCGGCCTGTGGAGACAGCAGGAAGAGGGCACGTGTGGCAGGTCAGCAGTGGAAGTGCTGCTCCCCAAGGTCATGGGCAGCTCGGGGAGCAGAGGCAGGAGGTCCACCGTCGGCCTTGCTCCCAGGAGCTCCTGCTTTTACTTCCATCTGGTCTCTTCCATCAGCCTTTTCTTTCGGCATCTGATTCTGAGTCTGTTAGAAACCCTTTTCCCAGTCCAGGTTTGTAAAATAATTCACCTACAATTTCTTCCAGGACTTGAGTGCTTTCACTTGTTAATATATATACGTTTAAAGATTTTGTTTATTATTTTCAGAGAGAGGGGAAGGGAGAGAGGAGGAGAGGGAGAGAAATATTAATGTATGGTTGCCTTTCACCTGCCTCCAGCTACAGACCTGGCTGGAGACCTGGCTTGCAACCTGGTTATGTGCCCTGGCTAGGAATCGAACCAGCAACCTTTGGGTTCACAGGTCGGTCGGTGCCTTGTCCACTGTGCCAGGGCTCACTCGTTAATATTTTGATTCTCAAGTATTTTTATAATTTTTTCTGGTATATGATGTAAGGTAGGTACTCAGTTTTATTTTATTGTATTTTTCCCACTTGCTACCAGTTGTCCTACCTCTACTCTGAAGCCTGCCCTTTCCCTGTTGATTGAGACACTGCATTTACCAGGTGCCTCTTCTCTGCTGGTAATTGTGAAAAGTGACCTTGGGCAGGGCCTCCCGTGTTGGGGGCGTAGCAGACTGTACACTAGGACCGTTGGAAAAGAATCCCAGGAAACAACGTTTCTCAAACTTTTGTAGTTGAGAACATTTTGGTCTCAAAATACAGATCAAAGACCCCAAACCCTTTGTGTATGTGGGGTATCTAGAGCTATTTGCAACACTAGAACCTAAAGCAGGCAGCGGTCTAAGATGCTAAGTTACTCAGGAAACAACCTGTGAGAAGTGACCGCACCCAGCGAACGCGGGGCCTGTGTGAGGGCCTCCCCTGCGGCGTCTGCAGGCGGCCCGGCCTCACCCGCACGCTGGGCTCTCACGCCTGCCCCTGCGTCCGGGGCTGCGTGAGAAAGCTGGCCCCACACAGGTACGTGTTTGGAAAAGAGCGTTTGAGTGCCTTTCCAGCAAAGCATGACCCTTTCTCTGCCGCTACCCCAAACTCGGCAGGGCCCGTCTCGGGTGCGCTGCAGCCTGGGCCACGTCTCCGCTCCGTCAGAGCTCCAGCCTGACCTTCGTGGTGGCCGGCTCTCACCGCGTGCGGCCGTGGGCCGTGGTCCCCGTGCTCTCCCTGCCTCGTCCCACGGGATGTGGGACGGCGAGTCCTCCGGGCTGAGGTTTCGTGAAAGCAGTGATCCCGACTGCCCCTCAGAGCCCTGGGCCCCCCGAAGTGCAGGCGGCATTTGACTTTATTTTTGCCGAGGAGTGAGTGCCGTGCCCACAGTGGAACTGAGCACCGCGTGGGGCGCTGCTGGTGCAGGGAGTGGCGAGTGATGCCTTCCTATCACGAAACTCGCGTGACTGCCCCTGGAGCCCGTCCGAGGTGAGGGGCACAAGGGGACGGCGCTGGCATCAGCCACGGGGGCCGGGCCGGCGGGTGCCCGAGGGAAGGGGCCACGGTCCTAGAAGGAAAAGCTGCGGTAAGGAGCCAGGGCCTGAGTGTGGGGCTCCGTCCTCGCTGGCCCTGCACCCTGCCGGCACCGGGTAAACACGCGTGTGGGCCGCTGGGGATGGCGCCCGTCCCGCCACAGCAGAGAGCGGGGTGTTGAGTTTCTGAAATCATGTCCTTGTGGTTGTTGGAAAACTGTTTGGCATTTGAAACGACTATCTCCTTCTTGACATTGAAATTTGATATTGTGCAATTGACACCAAATGGTGATGTCAGGGTTCAGGGCCACCACTCCATCTGCTGGCGCCCCGGCCTCGGAGCGCGTCCGCTGCGCTGGTGCCTCCGGCCAGCGGGAAGCCGGGACGAGGCTGAGGGTGGCCAGCTGGCGGGTCCCAGCAAACTGGTCCATTCTGTGGACCTGCTGCCATTCTGTGTTCAGCTGTCAAACTGGCCATGACATGCTTTGAGCCACACGGAGCATTTATTTATTTGTTGGCATTCTCAGGTCAGGGGTCTAATGGTACCTTTCTCCTTTGCTTGCAGCTATGGAAGAGTTAATAGTTGAGCTCCGTCTCTTCCTTGAGCTCCTGGACCACGAGTACCTGACGTCAGCGGTCCGGGAGAAGAAGGCGGTGATCGCGGACATCCTGCTGAGGGTCCAGGCGTCCCGAGGTGGGGCTCGCTCGGCCTTCGGGCTTCCTGCAGGCGCGTTGGCCTCTGGCCCCTTGTTTGCTCCACCGTTTTTTAAAATGCGTCCCTTTGTTGATGAACTTGTGAATTGATGTAGTCACTGAGTTGTCCCTGCAGGTCTTACTGGGTGCTGGGAGCTCAGTCAGTCTCTCGGTACAAGAAGGTAAAGCCTCAGGAGACTCGTGGGGTAGTAGGTGTGTTGGGACCCCAGAGACCCCAGCATTGGGAGGGTCGAGAGAAGGTCTCCGCGTAGGAAAGGGGAGCGGGTGGTGCTGAGCCTGGTGGGTGTGGGGCAGGCAGCGCCAGGTGCAAGAAGAGCCTGAGGGAGGGCTCAGGTCAGCCAGGCGAGAGCGGGTGGGAGGGGCAGGGCAGTTCCTGGAGGAGCCAGCGTTCGGCCGGGAAGCTCTGGAGGGACAGCCGGCCAGGCAGAAGGACTGCTCCTCCGCTTTACTGCGCCGTCCTTCAGGGACTCTACAGGTGCACAGTTCCTGGCTTGCAGTGCACGGAGCCACGGCATGCAACTGTTAGATTTGCGTTCTGAACTTCAGGTCGAAGGCTCTGGTGGTGGACTGAGGGTGAAGCTGCGTAAGGCCCCGGGTGGACGAGGACCAGTCACCGAGGTCACTGGTCACAGAGATAGGAGCCCAGGGTGAGGACGGCGTCCCAGCTGTGGCACGTTCACTGCTGGAAGGCCGCTGTTGCTTCCCTGCGGGGACTCGGGTGTGTCTCCTCCGGCCCCACCAGCTAGTCGGGACGCCCCTCTCTGGTCCACAGCCCAGCCAGTGGTTCTTCAAGGCCAGTGCAGTGCGGACTGACTGGCTTTGGTTCCTGGCTCCGCCTGCCACCAGTTATGTGGCCTTGCACAAGTCGCTCAGTCTCCCGCGTTGGCTTCTTCCTCCGTGGAAGGGCCCTGCCTCTGCCGGGGTGTCAGAGCTGGACGAGGTGGTAACAAGATAGCCAACGGGGCTGGTGCACATAGACCGTCAGACACCCTTTTCTTTCCCACCTGGCGTCCCCTGCCTTCTCTCCGCCCTCCCAGGGCTCCCCGCTTCAGGGGTTGCTGCCCCCCGTTTCCTGGTCTCTGTCCCCCCGCCCTGAGCTCCAGCCCTTTGTTTTGTGACGTGTCGTTCTGATGTGCCTTCTGGTATTTTCCAAGTCGCTGATTCTCTCCTCAGCTCTTTAGTTTGCTTAAACTTCATGCACTGTTTGGTGGTCTTTCCATTTGTTCCTTTTCTTTCCTTCTCTGCGTGTTTAACTATCCCTGTGTCCTACCTGTGTTCTGCCCGTGTCCTGTCTGTGTTCTGCCCGTGTTCTGCCCGTGCTGAGCTCCTAGAGATCAGGAGCTGCATCTCTCTTTGTTTTCCTAGCCTGTCATACTGTGCTTAACCCGCTGTAGGTGAATGTTGTTAAGTGATTATTTTTCTAGGTCTTTCTAGGTGAGCCCTTGGCACACGAATAACACTGAGCCCAGGGAACCGAGTTTCCCCCTCTCCCTGCCTCCCCAGTGGCTCTGACAGCCCCTTGTCCTTGACTTGCCTGCGGCCCCAGGCTCTGAGCTCGGGTGGGTCCCACCAGCAGTGGGGCCTGGAGCGGGATCCGGGCTCAGGAGGGCAGGCGCTTCCCGCTGCTGATCGCAGGGCAGACCTGCCTCTCCGCGCACGGGCCAGTGCCGAGCTGAGCCGCGGCTCAGGTGACGGACGCCTCGCAGAGAGGCCGAGAGGTGCTGGGCAGGGACTTGGGCTTGGTAACCAGCTCCGTCACCTCTACCTGCTCATGCTCCCGTAGGGTCTTTAGTGTTTTTCTAGCCACAGAGCCTTGACTGCGAAGTGGCGACGTGGGACACCTGCCTTGCAGGCTGCTGTGCCGGGCCGGAGGCGGCAAGCGTCCTGCAGAGCTCAGCGTGGGTGGGCAGGGCACCCAGGGGCACTGCCTGCTGCCCCTCACCCGCCTGTGCTCTGGGTTGGTGCCCACAGGTGCTGACGCGAAGGACCATGGCCCGAAGCAGGAGACCCCCAGCAGCCTGCCCGCCCCTCCCCAGATGCCCCTGCCCGAGATCCCGCAGCCGTGGCTGGTGAGTTCACCCTGTGCTCCGGGCTCAAGTCTGAAGGAAACTGGTGGGACTGGTGTGGGAGCTCCTCTCCAGAGGAAACCCAGTTTCGCTTTCTTCCCAGCGAGAGCAGCTCATAGGTGACATCCCTGTTTCTTTTTTTTTTCCCCAAAGATTTTATTTCATTATTTTTTTAGAAAGAGGGGAAGGAAAAGAGGCAGAGAGGGAGAGAGACATCCATGTATGGTTGCCTTTCACCTGCCTCCAGCTACAGACCTGGCTGGAGACCTGGCTTGCAACCTGGTTCTGTGCCCTGGCTGGGAATCGAACCTGCGACCTTTGGGTTTGCAGGCCGGCACCTTATCCACTGTGCTGCCAGCCAGGGCCCTGTTTCTTTTTAACCGTGTCCCTGGCACCGTCAGGGTACGGGGAGATGGTGGGCATGCCTCCCTCATCTATTCAGTCCCCACAACCTGGTGTGACTATGAGGGGCGCCCACGGGGTGGGGGGCCCTGGACCCAGAGCTGCCAGCCTGGTGGCATTGGCCAAGGAGAAGATACCCAGCCCTGGAGACATTGGTGGCTCAGCGGTGGGGGAACCGTTGTGGGGACAAGGAGGAGAGGCACCTGTCAGCTCTGGGGGTGTCTATGACCCCGTTCTCCTTGGGAAGGGGGTTTGGTGCCCAGAGCTGGGTGCGCAGGGCGCTCATGGGGGATGGCTTGCGTACCGGCCACCGCTGGTGGCTGGGCCCTGGTGAGCAGCGTGTGGCCAGGGCCGGCCTGGGTGGAAGAGAGCGGGAAGGTCGGCGAGACCTGTGAGGACTAGACTGCCGGACCTCCTCGTTGGTCGTGTTCTTGCTGCGGAGGGAAGAGGAGGTCGCAGCCAGCACCTGCCAGGTGAAAACAGGGCCTGTTCTCCTAGTGATGCTCGTCCGTTCCCTCCGTTCCTCAGCCGCCTGACAGCGGGCCGCCCCCGCTGCCCGCATCCTCGCTCCCGGAAGGTTATTACGAGGAGGCTGTGCCGCTGAGCCCCGGGAAGGCTCCGGAATACGTCACCTCAAGTGAGTGCTGGGTGTGGGCCGCGGGGCCTGGGGCCTGGGGGCTGTGGGCTGCGGGGGAGCCGGCTCTTTCTGGGCCTGAGGTCCGGGACGCCCCAGACACTGCAGACGTGCAGCGAAGCCGGTCTGGAGCCAGAGAGGGACGCAGGCCCACGGGTCTCCCAGGTACCTGCAGGGGTTGGCACGGTTGCTGTGGAGACACGTGTCCCGTGGAATGTGCTCCCTCTGGCCAGAAGGAAATTGTTTTATGTCTCTACGGGCCTGTCTCCGCAGGCTGCGTTCACTGTGCTGGGAGGAGTGTCCCCGCAGGGCTGACGGGACAGACCAGCCCCTCGGCAGGGTCCGTTTTGTCCAGACAGGCTTTGCCGGCCGTTGTTGCTGAGTCAGAGCGCGTTGTCTTGGCAGGACTGCGCCGCCGCCTGCGCGGAGCCTGCTCCCCCTTTGTGCCGCTTTCCAGGGCGGCTCCAGGGTGACGGGGACGCTGGAGGGCTCTCCAGAACGGTGCCTGGAACGTGTGCTGCGGCGTGGTGCCCTCCCCTCGCGCCCTGCGGCACCGCGTCCCCAGGAGGTGGAGGGTCTGATCGTGTGTCCAGCGGGGCCGCCACTGCGGCTGCGGCAGAGGGCGAGGCTGCAGCTCCGGGGGCTCCAGCGGGTGCGCCGGCCGCCCCTGCCCTCCCGGCCCGCCCTGCTGCGCAGCCTTGGCTCCTCCGGGCCGGTCTTCCCGACCCTGTCCCCTGCGTCTCCGCTCTTAGTCCCGGTCCCCTGCGTCTCCGCTCTTAGTCCCCGGCAGCGGAGTGCCAGCCGTCACGTGAGCCAGGCAGTCTGGCCGGGTCGTTGCCGCCCACCAACGGGTTTTCCGGCCGTGAAGAGGGCGGCACCGAACCCCGAGCGGGGCCCTGCCCAGTTCCACCAGCCTGCCTCCTCGCTCTCGGGAAAGCCCGCAAGAACTCGATGGAGAACGGGCAGCTGGACACGGCGGCCTGTGAGTCCCGTCCCCTCCTGTCCCTTGCACCGGGGCCCCGTGGGCACGCAAGTCCTGCCCACACCTGCGACTTCAGACAACGGGACATGGATGAGAAAACCCACACACGCGAAACGGCTGGAAGTCGATACAAACTTCGCTGGATTCCTTTCTCATACCAACGAGCGAAGCACTTTTTTTTTCTTGATGAGGGTATTTCCCAGCATTTGGAACATTGAGTTCCAGCCTCGCAGGGTCAAAAGTGGACAGTAATTTGGCTGGCCTTGCAGGGTCTTTGGTAACTTTTGGCCGGAAGAGCCCCATGTCCCCGGCGTATCCTGTCCTGTGTCTTGGAGAAGCCACTCCTTAGCTGCTCACTGCTGGATGACTTCGTTGAGAAGAAGGTGTGACTCGGAATCCTGCTTGGGGACAGCGGTGACAGCACCTGTGGCTTCTTTGGTCGTTACCTGGGGTTAACCGACCTGCCTTCCCTGCACACCCAGGCCAGGGGCGGGACCAGCCCTTCCCGCAGGGCCAGGGCAGTGCCACCCTGCTCCCCGCGGGCTCCGCGGCCGCGTGTCTGGGTAAATGTCACTGTGCAGCGAGGCCTTGTGCCAGGGGAGTCCCGGGAGGAGCCTGCGGCCGGCTGGGCCTACTGGACCTGCGGAAGGAAGGCTGTGAAAAGAACCGGGGAGGAGGAGCGACACCTTGAAACCCAGTCTCTCACTCCAACCCCGGTGACCCGGGCGGTCAGCAGTCCCCCGGAGCTGCACACACCTGGCCAGGACTTGGAAGAGACCCCGCAGGCCCCCCAACTGCCCACGCCAACACGGAGGGCGGGCCCTCAGCCACCGGCACGTGCCACCCTGCGCTGACCTTCGGGCCACCTTCTGCGTGGCTCACAGACGCCCTGCGGCCTGAATCCAGAATCGTCTAGATCGGGGACTTGGGGAAACGCTGTTCCAGCCGCCCTGTGCTGTGCGCCTGCCCGAGGCGGTGACCTTGCCCAGGAAGACAGTGGCTCAGGACGCACGCTCCACCCTCCTGCCCCTGGGACAGCCCCTCCTGGCTGCGTCACGGCCCACTCAGGAGCCTCGTGGGTGGGCCCCGCGACCCAGAGGGAGCTGCTGTTGGCACTACGCCGAGCGGCCAGGAGCAGGCGCCTGGAGAGGAGAGTCCGTTCGTCACCCACAGATCCGTGCGGCCCAGCCCGGTCCCTCCGCCAGCCCCCGTGTTGCCGCACGTGTTCACGGCCTGCGCCCCTTTGCAGGGTGGGGTGGCTCAGTGCAGCCTGGACCGTCCCCTCTCGTTCACTGTCCACAGTGGTCTGTGGCCACAGTCTCTCCCCGCGTTCCTGTTGCTGCAGGTTCCGTGTCCTTAGTACCCTCAGCAACAGGGCTGCGCGGGCCTCTCACGCGGTCCCCATGTCTCTGTCACCCCAGCTCAGCCCCTTCTCAACGCTGCCACCAAAGTTACCTCCTCAGTCACCTGCGTCTCTGGCTCAAAATCCGTGATTTCTTTTTTCTCCGTTTTTTTTTTTTTAAGATTTTACTTAATATTTTTAGAGAGGGGAAGGGAGAGAGGCAGGGAGGGAGAGAGACATCCATGTATGGTTGCCTTTCACCTGCCTCCAGCTACAGACCTGGCTGGAGACCTGGTTTGCAACCTGGTTCTGTGCCCTGGCTGGGAATCGAACCAGCGACCTTTGGGTTCGCAGGCTGGCGCCTTATCCACTATGCCACCGGCCAGGGCCCGTGATTTCTTTTAAAATTCCACTTCAACATCCAGTCGTTCTCCTCCCCCCTCATAGTAATGGCCTTTTGTGGGGGAATTAAAGTGCAAGTGGGACTCCTGGGTGCAAATCAGTTTCCAGCGAGCACACACGTGAATTCTGTCCTGCGCAAGGCCTGCCATCTCGGCCTCTTCTGCACAGCCCATCGCTCCAGCCACGGTTTCTCCTTACCTGTCACTCGTCATCGCCTGGGTGTTTGCTCCTCAGGCAGGTTTGAAAGGAAGAGCCGTCCAGATGGGTCTCGGGTGGAGGGCGCAGGGAGGGCTCAGGAACTGATCACCCGCAGGGCTGCGGGGACAGCACTGCCCTCCCCAGCGTGTGTTACACACACCAGGCAGCCGTCAGCCTTCCTGGGGGCTTTGCAGGTTTACTCTAAGTTCACCTGATGGTTCCTCCTCCTACAAACGTGTGCACTTGCCTCGGGCCGGGTACTTACTTTGTACCTGCCAGGACGACCCTTTCCAACAAAGGGGTCTCCTTCCCTCAGGGGGCTCACAGCCAGGTGCGGGAGACAGACAGACAGCCGTGACGGTGCAGCGGGTCGAGTTCAGAAGCCTGGGGAGGGCATTTCACCGGGGCCAGCTCGGCCGGCACAGCGGTGCTCGGACCCCAGGCGTTTGTTCGCAGGGTCTGGGGCTCTGGGCGCAGCACCCCGGAGCCGGGCAGGGCTGTCCTCCTGGCCCGCACCCTCCTCCTCCCCGTCCGCCCAGGGGCCGTCCCTCTGTCCGGGTTACGAGGGCGCCAGGTCTGTCAGAACAGCACTGACCCTGTGCTCTCGTTTAACCTTCGTTGTTTCAGAAGCTCTTTCTCCAAGGGCCGTCCCGTGGGGGCTGGAGCCTCCCCGCCGGGGCCCAGAGCGAGAAGGGGGTGCGGCGTCTCTGCGAGCCCTGAGGATGACGGGGCGGAGGGCTGGCCTGGGCAGGATCTGAACGCGAGGAGGGGCTTGTGCGCGTGGCCGTGCCGGCCGGAGTGGGCGTCACAGCCCAGCGGGCAGGGGGACGCGAAGGTGGGCGCAGGGGCTCAGGGCCCTCGTGGACGCGTCTCCCCCGGCGTCCTGCAGAAAGGGGGCGTGCCCGCCTGGCACCCGCGTGGCAAGGGTCCCGCACGGCAGGGGCTGCCCGGTGCACCGCCAGCCTGAGCACTGACGTGGTTTCTCCGCACGGAGCTTGTGGTCACTCGGTTTCAGGCTCAACGGAAAGACCCTTTCCCAGGTTTTTGTGAATCACCGTTTCCCAGGCGGGCTGCCCGCAGGGCCTCCGCAGCAGAGCGCCCGGCCCAGCCGAGGGGTGGTGACAGGCCGCCCTTCTTTTCCCTTCCTTCCCCTTCCCTTCCCCTTCCTCTTCCTTTCCCTTCCCTTCCC